>CATIWK010250317.1:0-13175 GCA_949634005.1 Mallotus japonicus
CTCATTGATATTTGAGGAACGGTACCAACGAATATTTCAATAAATATCATCATTCTACCACTCCAAAAACAATAGTCACTAGTGCACGAACCAGTACCACCGCCCTACACATAAGAATGGTACCACTTCATTTCTCCATTATCATAAAAAAGCACACATGCATCATCAAAAACTTTGCTGAAAATATCTCTATCGTTAGAGATGATAGAAAGCATATAATCCCTAGTTCACACGTGTGTGTCCACGAAAATTCTTTCATGTTATGGCTGATGAAACTTTCAATTGTGTATGATTTCTTGTATGATATAGCTAGCTAGCTTCTCCACTAGCTATAGCTACCTAGCAAGTTCAATTTACGATCGCTTGCATGCAATTACTTGTATTGTATTAAACTAAGGAGCAGTTGTTTCAAAAAAAAATATGGTGGAAATCAAAATGAGTAATTTTAATTTCTAATGTTTGGTTTATTAAATTTTTTATGAAAATGAGAATAGATTCTCACATTAATGTGAATCACTCATTTTCCATGTAGCGGTAAGAAATAATTTTTTATTTCCATAAAATCAAGTTAAATTAACTATAAATTAGTCAAAATTTCAAATATATATTACCATATATTATTAAAATTTATGAAATATAATTTTTTTTGAAGTAATGAAATAAAAAATATAAATTCATAACCATTATTATTTAATATATTTTTATATATATAAATAAGATTAATTCTAATTTTGATTTCTTTATATATTTTATTTTCACTATATTTTTATTTATATATTTTTTTAACAAACCTAAACGGTTAAGTCTCTTAATTTGAAATTAAAAAAATTAGAGAAAGTTGGAGGATTAAATCTGCTTGCAACTAAATTTTTTTTTTTTTTTTTAACAAAACTGAATATTTTGTCCTTATAACAAGATGTTTTATAATTTATTTTGGACGAGTTAGGCTTTGTCGTTTATGTATAGAATTCAGGAGTAGACATGAAATGTATTACATGTAGATTGATTATGAATTTTGTTTGGGGTACAATACAAAATCCAGGGCTTGCAAACGTTGATTTTAGGTCATAGCTCCACCTGGCGAAGAGTTGAAAAGTGGAAGCAAGCACTGCCACTGCAAGTGAAAATCACATGCAAAGGCCTATATTAGACAAGGAAAAAATGTGGACCCATTACTTGACAACCCAATTTCCAAGTTCTTGTCATTATTGGCACCACATTTGCAACGGGAAACTGATCGCACAAATAAATCAATAAATAATTATACATCTTTTTATCAAATATAAGTATACATAAAATATGATAAAAAAAAAAGTATACATAAAATGAATATAGATGGATAAATATATAGATACATAGTCATAAAATTAGAAATTTATTTAAAGAGAATAAATTTTATTATTAAAATGAAATGGTGAGATAATATCTAAAAACAACCTTAAAATCTTTTAGAAGGATTAAAATGAAGTATATAAAAAAATATAAGAAAATTTTAAAATTTTTAATATTAGAAATATTATGATCATTTCAATTCTTTTCTGTCATTGACTAATTGATGAAAAAAATCCCGACCTACATTTAGTATATCATATTTCGATAATATAATATAATATATGTTTTTTTTTAACTGATAATATAATATATGTTATATATATTTTTTACATTTAATTAAAATTTTAATAGATATTTTTAGTAATAAATGATAAAAATAAATTGAATAATAAATTAAAAATATCCTATTATAACTATCTAATTCTGTATCAAACATCCTGTATAAAATTCAACACGGTCTAACTTCTAATGGTAGTAAAATTTAAATTTAAAACTTACAAGTTAGGCTTGAATTTCGGTTAATTTTTTCATTTAATCAAACTATTATTTTTATTTACAATAAATGTAGCAAATTAGGAAGCTAATAATTCAAAATAAATAATTATATTTGATAGAATATTTAATTATACTAATTATGGATCCGCGCAATGCACGAACTGTAAAATAAAATGATTAAATAAATAATTGGATTAGAATAATAACTAAATAAATTAAAAATAAAATATATCACATTAATTTTAGTTATTTTCTTTAATTTTTGTTGCCATAACTTTTTAGTTATAATAAAATTATTTTTAGAATTATTAGATTAGTATTGAAGTATGTATAATAATATTTTAGTTAAAAAATAATATTAATTAATTACTGTAATTTTTTTTTAATATTTTGGAAAAATATTTTGAGTGATTTAAGGTTGAAAAATACATAATATATAAATGGCAAAAGGTAAAAAAAACCCTTGAACTATGTCAGATTGAGCACTTAACACCCTAATGTAAAACTTGACA
This sequence comes from Mallotus japonicus, assembly GCA_949634005.1. Taxonomy (NCBI): domain Eukaryota; kingdom Viridiplantae; phylum Streptophyta; class Magnoliopsida; order Malpighiales; family Euphorbiaceae; genus Mallotus; species Mallotus japonicus. Next base: position 2,340 of record CATIWK010250317.1, read on the forward strand.
TTTTCGAGGCCCATGAGGTTTCAAAACTGGCCCATCTATCCCTACCTCTAACAGATTCATAAACAGACGTTAAAGTCTGTTAAATTATGCCGCTGAATTTTTTTTTTTTTTTTTCCGTTCTTCTCCTAAAAAACCATCATCAAAAGTCAAGAACCCTAAAAGAAAACTCTTTCTAATCCCTAAAATCTCCTCCGCTGAGCTCCTCTGTACATCCTCTTCCGCTATCTCCTCCTCCGCCTCCGCCAATTCCCCAACTCACTCCGACCATCACCACTTGTTGTTTTCTTAAAGGACAATGAAGCGTCAACTGCATCGTCACGAGTCCTTATCCTATAAGATCCATCACTGTTTTGAGTTAGCATTTCAGTTCATGTTGTTTTGAAATTAGCATTTGTTAACAACTCTTTTGTCACGGATTGAATTGCAATTATGTAACAGAGTTGTGGTTGATTGTGTGTATTTGGTAATTTAGAGAAGGCGGGTGAAGATTGAGACTATCATATGGAACAATTTCTATTATTTTAGATTATTAAGTCAGTCCAAATAACTAGCAGTGGTGGGTTAGAGAATGGAGGATGTGCCATTAACTCAGAACGTGACAGAGACTGAAGCGTGGGATCATGCTGCAATGTATCTATTGAAAAAAAAAACTCATTTGAATAACTTATGGGTTGATTTGCAAGTTTATGGTGCTATTGTGGAATTTGGGCTTCATTTGAATTTTTATGTTGGGAATGGATTAGTTGCTATGTATGGGAAGTGCAAGTGTTTGGAAGAGGCTCGACAAGTGTTTGATGAAATTCCCCATAAAGATATAGTTTCTTGGAATTCAATGGTTGCTGGGTATGTAGAAGTGGAAGGTTACAGCAACAACTAGAGAAACAGAGCCTCTGTTTCAGATATTACAAATGGATTCTTTGGATTTCTCTTTCTCTTTACTTTGTCACCTCTTATTTTATAAGCCATAAGCCATAAGCCATAAGCCTATTCCTCTTTTGAAAACTCAACACTTCTCCAAATCAACAGTTGTTTCTCGTTTTCTTTTTGAATCTACCAACTCTACATTCTTTCACCAACCCACCAACAACAACAATAACAATAATCAAGGTGCAGAAAAAACTACTGCTTTCAATATGCATTCTTTGTAATTTTTTATCAGCTATAGAGCTATGGTATATATAGCTGATTTGTTCTTGTGTTTTATTTGTGTAGTTTTATTGAAGGATTTTAGTATTACTGAAATATGTATAATAGTGTTTTAATTAAAAAATAACACTAAATAACTATGGTGAATATTTTAGTTTTAATAAAAAATTAAAATTTCTAATAGTTTGACACATTATCTTTAGAGTGAATACTCAAATATAAAGATACACACTTGCCAAGTTTTTAGTTTAATGACTTTAGAGCTCAGCATTTAATATATATATATATATATATATATAGAGAGAGATTTTTTACATATTCATTCCACAATTGGAATATAACTTATAAATACCATTTGAAAATTTATTTTTATTTATATATATATATATATATATTTGTAATTCTAACTATTTCAGTTCAATCGGACAAAATTATAAGGACAGCAAAAGTTTTTCAACAACTTATTTAATGTGACTGTATATATTGAAATTCGAATTTAAAATATAACTTAAATAAAAATTTATTAAAATTTACGAATGGTTTTGATTTGCAAAGAGAAATGTTTATATTTTCTTCCTAATTTTTAAGATCTTTAGTAGATGAAAGAATTTTAAATAAAGTTATTATATTATATTCAGAATAATGAAATTTCTATAATATTATTTTAATTGAAATTTTTTTTATTTATTTCAAATTTGTTATGCTAATAATATAAAGAAGATGTTTGCTTCAGCTGATTTAACTAAAATATAGATATTTCTCATAAAATAGTTAAATTATAGGTGTTTGGTGAGATTTTCAAATCAATTTATAGATGTTTTTATCCAATACAGCTAGGAATTTATTCAACTATTTTGAAAATATGTTCCCACCAACCGATAGCTAATTTGAATTTATTTTTTAATTCAACTACATTATCCTTATTAAAAATAATAATAAATAAATTTTTAAATTAAAATGCATAAGATTAATTTCTTATATTTTATAATAAAATAAATATTTTTTAAAATTATAATTAGCAATTATTGTAATATTTATTTCTATAATTTTTAAAGAAATTTATATTAGTAAAATTTAATTTATATAATTTCTATTCAATAATTTTGATAACATATCTATTAAATATAATAAATTATTATTTATTACAATATACTATTTTTTTTAATGCTTTATATAATTAAAAAATAATATAAGTTATATTCCAAAATATATCTTTACTAATTATTTGACATACTAACAGTAACTAATAAAATTATACTAAATATTTTGTATTTATTAATTATCAATTATCTAGTGTTATTTATAACCTATCAATTTTATCAATTACTATGAATAGTTGAACCAAATAAGTTTAAGAATTTTAAATTCTAAATTCTAAGTAGGGTGAGCATGGTTCGATTAATCGAGCCACATAATAAAATTTTAAACCAAACCTTATTATATGGTTTATTAATATCTAAAATCATAACCAAACCAATTATATTGGTTATTCAATTAAACGGTTAACTACTTAAACTGATTCGCTTATATTAGTTTTTTTTTTTATTTAAAACAATTTTTATGGAATGTAGTATTAAATTCACCATAAAAACTACATGCTTCTTGCTTAAAAGTTATAAAAAAAAATATTGTCCATAAACTTTTATATTATAATAAGAAAAAAGTATTTTAGTAAAAGTCAAATAATTAACATAATATTTGACTAATATGAACATAATATTTTTATATGAATTTTAAATGATAGATTTTATATCCTATTACTGTGGTGCATGTATATATATATATATATATATATATATATATATATATATAAAACTCATATTTTAATTCATATTATATATATTTTTATATATATAGTCGGGTCAGTTAACTACGGTTTCTTAACATTAGAAATCTGAATTGAACCATAATTTTTCAAAATGGTTTAAAAAATCAAACCGAAATTAAACTTATCAGTTTGGTTAACCTATTTTTCGAATTGGTCTTTCAATTTTTGGTTGGGATATCAATTTTTTGGTTTTATTTGCTCATCCCTATTCTAATTAAGTGCCATCTTTATTTTTAAAATTATATAAAACACTTTTAGTTTTAACATATAATTTTATAATATAATATAACAATATAAAATAGATATATAATAATAATGTATAATAATATAAATAAAATTTATCCCGACATGTAGTAATAATACAATTTATAAATGAGATTAAATTATAATATAATAAAATATATAATACAACTCTAATTATAATTAGAAGATCAAAAAATTATTAATTATTTGTTAGGATTAAATATATTAATGGTCATCCAACTTTTTATTTCATTTTGGGTACTAAATTTCAATTGATTTCATTTCAATTATCAATCTGAGGTGTTGAGTTGGCATCTAGCATATCTTACTGATGTGGCGAATATTCTTTGAATATTCCAAGTCCGGTTGCCAAATCAGTAAAACTCCATTAGGTGACTTATCGATGATACTTAAAATAAAGTTTAGTTACTAAAAAGAAACCAATTAAAATTTAGTATCCAAAATAAAATAAAGTGTAAAATTGGGTGACCACCAAAATATTTAACCCTAATTTTTACTTTTGTTAGTGAATATCTCATTTTCAAAAAAAAAAAAATGACCAATTTCATAAGGGTGTGCGCTGTGTTAAATAATAATTAGGGATAATGTCTGAATTTTTTTATTTTTACTATTTTGGTGTTCCAACATTTTTTTATAATTAGGTTCTGAACTTTTAAAAAAAAAATTTAAAAATGGTGTATCTACTGGACTTTACACGTTAAAGTGTTGTGAGTCTTATTTTAACTAGTAAATTGACTTAAATGCCCTTTTTATACTAGATTCATGTTTTATTTAAAAAATTTATTTTTTCACTTTTATATATATATATATATATTTGAAAGAAAAATATAGTTAATATTATTAAAATAAAATAAAATAAAATAATTAAACTACTATTATTGAAAAATAAAAATAAAAATAAAATATTATTTTTATTTTTAAATTCACCTAAAAGAGTGAAAAGAAAAATACAATTTAGCTAAAATAAAAATACAAGTAAAATTTTATTTATTATAATTAAAAATAAATAATAAAATATTTTTAACGAATAAAAATTTTAATTGACTGAAATCATGAATTAAAAATAAATTCAACCATTATAATTAATAAAATAAAAAGATTCTAGTTAAAAAAAACTTTTTTAATTTCTAATAATTTAAAAAAAATAATTACAATAAAAAAAATAAAGTTTAATATAAAAGAAAAATGTTTAAGTTAATTTACGGTTTAAAAAAGACATTTAAACACTTTAACTTGTAAAACTTGTTAGAAACATTAATTATATTGGGTGAGTTTGTTTTAGCTGTTGGGATGCAGTTGTTAGCTGTTCACTTCCCAACAGTTAGAAAAACATGTTTGGTTAATGTTTTTGAAAATAAGCTGATAGTTGTTAGATTCTCAAATAGCACCAGTTCATAAAAAACTCTAATTTGAAGTTTTTCACCAACAGCTCTTTTTTTTAAATTAAATTTACTATTTTATCTTTATCTTTTTAAATTTAATTGATTATCATTACTTAATAAATTATTATTTTAATAATTATTAAAAAAATAATATTATAGTTATGAAAAATATTAACCACACAAATAAAAATATTAAAAATTATATTAATAAATAATTTTACAACTGATTGTTTCTAATATTAATGATAATAATAATATTAGTATTTTATTTAAAATAGATTTTTTTAATAAAAGTAAATATATTCTTTTTCTAAAATTATATAAATAAAATCATTTATAATATTTTCTATTATAAGCATTAAATAATTTTTTTAATATATATATATATATATAATGTCTACATATGTAATTAAATATATTATCAGTAACTGTTGTTATAATTTTACTAAACACCTAATATCAATTAGCTATCAGCTACCAGTCACTAGCTAACAGCAACAACTTAAATAAATAGGCTCATTATAAGTTTTTATATGTTCAGACATGTAAATGTAATTTTTTTTTTTAAGAACAACTGAGAGTTCAAGGGTGAATGGAGGATTGAACTCATTATCTCACCTTACAATGTCTATACTTTTTTAAATTTTAGGATAAACTCATTATTAAGTCCCTAAATTTTGACGTTTTATTTTATTGAGTCCCTTAATTTTTATTGTGTTTTATTAAGCCCTCAATCTTTTATTTTCGTATAGATTAAGGACAAATTATACTGAAATAACAAAATTGTGCAACAATTCAGGTTCGTTGTTGCCAAATATGTTATTATGAAAGGGTTAGAGATACAATTTGTGAAGAATAAAAAAAAAGGTGAGTGTAAGGTGTAAGAAAAAATATCCATTGAGATTATTTGCTTCAATTGATAATTCTAAGGACACATATATTGTTAAAACTCACCACTGATATCACAATTGTGGTTGAGTAAACAAAATTTATTTCACAATTTGATTATTTCAGTCTAATTTGTCCTTAATCTATACGAAAATAAAAGATTGAGGGCTTAATAAAATATAATAAAAATTGAGGGGTTCAATAAATAAAGTGTCAAAGTTCAAGGACTTAATAAGAACATCTCCAATAGGCTCTTTATTTTAAGTAAAACTCTTTATTTTAAAGAGTGAAACAAAAAAAAAATGTTCTCCAATACGCTCTCTATATTTTTATTTTAGAGTAGAGAATTGGTTTGACTCTCAACATTTAGAGAGTCAAACTTCACTCTCTACTCTAAAATATTTCAATTTCCTATACAGAATATTAATTGATGTTTATATATTTATTGAAAATAATTTTCTCTTTAGAAAAAAATTATATAAATAAAGAGAAATCTTGTAAAAAATAAAGAAGAAAAAAATTAAACATTAATGTTTATTGGATAAAAAAAATGAAGATTAAAAATATCAAGAGTCTATTGGAGTTTTACAAATTTCTTCACTTTTTATATTTAAAAATTTCTTGAGAGCTATTTATTAAGTAAAAGATGTTCTTTATAATAAAGAGTAGTATTGGATATGCTCTAATAATTTTATCCTAAATTTTATTATTATATAATTATTAAAAGTGTGGGCCAGTCCCCTGCCGACGGGAAGTATTATTATCTGTTGACTTCCCAGTGGTACATGTGCAAAAAATATTTCCATGAGAACACGTGTTAACTTAGGGCATTGCATTAGAAATCCACGTGGAGAGCAATTTCTATCCTTTCGAACATTGTTGGTGAACAATTTGGGAAAGAGTAACGTTAGATATCACTATAAACGATATGAATGGTTTATTGAAAGATTTGTATAATTCATTTTTTTTTTTTCTATTTCATGAGCTACCAACAAAGTAAAAAATAAAAATAAAAAAATTATCAAATTTTTTTTAATTTTTTTATTATGTAGCAAAATACTATTGCTAATCGCAATAGAGACATACATTATTGTTCGTTGAAAAAATATTATTTTTTATAAATCTATTAAATTAAATTTAATTTAAATTATAAAAATAATAAATTTTTATCAATTAATTTAATATTTCTACATAAATTTAAAATTCTATTTAAATAAAAACAGTTTCCACGACCAGATATCAATAATTATGGATGAAATTGGTATTTTATTGGTGGCGCTATTTAAGAATTCGTGTCATATAGATATTTACCAATAATAATCGATCAAAAAGCTAGATTTAGTGCTTCGTGTATTCAAGAATTCGTGTCATATAGATATTTACATGTGCAAATTTTGAATAAATAAATAATAATTCAGGTAAAATAGGTTTCCTGCTCATTTGCTTTTATAATTATTTTACATTTGATTGTAAGAAATGTGATTCATATGAATAAATTTTATAAAATTTTTATAAATTTTAACTTTTTAAATTTATAAAATTAATCATAACTAAATTAAATTATAATAAATTTCTAAATAAGTTTTTTATTTTAAATTAAAATACCCACCTTATTATCTTTATTTTTAAAATGCTTATATCATATAATACTAATTTAAAAAGATATTTGAGTTAAATAATATATTATTTTAAAATTTTGTATATATCAAATAAAATGTAAAATTTATTTAAAATAAATTTCATAAAATATTCATTCAAGTCAAATACACGATTTTAATTTAAATTTACTCATAACTAAATTTTATTCAAAATAAAAATAAAATGATTTTTTTGTATAAAATAATACGTAAATCTTCTAGCAAAATTTAAGTTGAATTTACATGTGGCATTTACCATAAAGGTCAATGTATAATTTTATCCCTTTTAACACTTAATACCAGACCTCCAAATTTATTTTTAATTATTTAACTAAATCATATTTTTAAAAGTAAAAAAATAAAAAAAAAATTAAATTTGAATATCATTATTTATTAAATTTTCATAATTTTTTCCTAAAAAAAATTCATAATTTTTTTAATTATATTATAAGGGAAATTGTAATTATTGCATTTTTTGGACCTTTTGATGAACAATTGGGTCAACCAAAAAACAATTGGGTCAGCCACTTGGGCCACAGAAACTGCAAGCATTTTTGTGCAGGAAAGGATGGAAGACTACTAGCCCATGATATAGAGCCTCTGTGCTAGACTTTTTTTTTTTTTTTGACCAACTTTGTGCTAGACTTTGATGTAAAAGAAAGGAAAATTTACAAATTTGGTGTCTGAACTTTTGTGATTTTTTTATTTGAGTGTTTGAATTATTTTTTTTATTTGAGTGCCTGAACTTTGAAAAAATATATCAATCAGGTGTATCTGGCCTATTTTTAGTTGACTGTGTGTTTAGTCAGCTCAAATGGAGTCCATTTTTTTCCAGCTATCTTTACTCTTTTTTAAGTGGACAATAGTGGGGGATGAGCTGAAAAAATGGCATGTGAGCTGGAAAAAAATAGACCCCATTTGAGCTGACTAAACACACAATCAACTTAAAATAAGTTAAATACACCTGATTGATATGTTTTTTCAAAGTTCAGACACTCAAATAGAAAAAAAAAGTAGTTCAGACACTTAAATAGAAAAATCACAAAAGTTCATACACCAAATTTATAATTTTTTCTAAATGAAATGGACTTTTTCAAAATAACTAAAAAAAAGGGCAAAATATTTTCAAAAAACTTTTTTTTCTTACGAAATTAACTTTTATAGAAGTTTTCTTTTCAAAAACATAGGCTTCTCCTTTTTGCTTGTGGATTCATTTTTTATTGGCACAAATTTTATGGTGCCAACACGTTTTTATTGTGTTTCTATCACTTACAAGTCGTATGTATCTTATATGCAAATTCACACACACCACTGCTTCCCAAACACATAACAAGAAAAAATAAAGATCAAACTTTTCATGAAATTTCACATCATGTAATTAATAAATGAATTGTATCAATTAATTTTTTTAATTAAAAACAGCTTCTAATATTGTCATTAATTAATTAAATAGGAAGTGTAAAAAAATAAATGAGTTGATTTAATGATCAAATAAAAATAAAAATATTTTTATGTTTTATGATTTTCATTTACGATTGTAATAGCTCATATAAACAAGTTATAAAAAAAATCAATTAAGATCATTATGTAATTATTGTGGTATTATATATAATATACATACTTAAATATATATTTAAATATTCAAATCTATACTAATATCTTTACTTCTTTTGTTTGAATTGTTATATATTTTATTGATTGATTTGTAGTTTTTTTTTAGGTTGTGTTTTAGTTAATCATTATTATTTTTTTGTTTTTTGTGCTTGTTTTAGAGTTATTTTTAAGTTGTTTTTGTTCTTTTGTGGTTTTTTTTAATTCTTTTTTATTTATTAGTTGATTTAAGGTTACTTTAAAGTTGTTTTGTGCTTGATTTAAAAAAGAAGAAGAAGAACCAAAAAGATTAGTCAAGAAAACCGCCCAAACAATAAAAACAATAGCCAAAACAACCGAAAATAACTGCTGAAATAACTAATTTTTTCAACCAAAATAACCGTCATAACAACCAGACAACCAAAAAATATAACATACAACACTTTAAATTTTTTGAACCAAAACAATCAATTTTTTCAATCAAAAAAACGGCCAAAATAGCCACTACAAAATAACCTCATAAAACATAAAGTTGAAGAAAAAAAAACAACCACCAAAACAACAAAAAAACAATAGCTGAAATAACCAATTTTTTCAACCAAAACGACTGCCGAAACAACCAAAATAATATATATATATATATATAAGCTTTAGATTTTTTTCAACCAAAACAACTATTAAAATTACAAAAATAATCAATTGTTTCAACCAAAACAACCGTCGAAACAACTAAAATAATCTTATAAAACATAAAGTTGAAGCAACAACAAAACCAAAAACAATCGCTAAAACAACCATCAAAACAACAAAAAATAACCCGTTGAAATAAATGTTGCAACTTCATCTTCAACTTCACCTTCGACCCATTAGAGTTGCAACTAAAAAATAACCCCTTGAAATAAGCAATTTTTTCAACCAAAAACAACCGTTGAAACTATCAAAACAATAAATAAAAAAAAAAAGTAACAGAGAATGCTTTAAATTTTTTCAACCAAAACAACCAATTTTTCCAACCAAAACAACCTTATAAAATATAAAGCTGAAGCAACAACAAAACAACTAAAAACAATTGTCAAAATAATCACTGCACAACAACCTTATTAAACAGAAAGTTGAAGCAGCGAAAAAAACAAAAAAAATATATAAAAATAATATTATTTTCACACTCTTAATTTTGTACCCTAACTTTTATAAAAGTAGAATAATATCAAAAATAAAATAGCTATGAAATAATAATAATAATAATAATAATAATAAGAAGAAGAAGAAAAAGAAGAGCAAGAAAAACACCGTAAACATGAAAAGAAAAAGAAAAAAGTATGTATAAAAGCAGAACATATAAGCATGAAAAAAAAAGTGAATGTGTTTTTGAAAACTTTGGTCAAAAAAGGTACGGTGTAATTTTTTCTAAAATAAATACTATCAGTCGAAATTTTGATGCCAAAATATTTTTATATTTTATAAAAAAAATATTATTTTATCCAATATTTATATTACTAATTTTTTATGTATCACCTGATTTGACATTATTTAATTTATTAATATTCAATTTTTAAAAGCATGTTATTTAATTATAGAAATATTATTTATCAGTGATATAATATCTAATAATATTATAAAAAAAATTGATACAGGAATGTTGGTGTAACGCCCACCTAATGCATTTGTATTTAATTACATAATATGCATATCATATAGACATGAGATGCATGAAATATGTGTGGTATTAATTTCAATGTTTATAATTAAGTCCATAAAAAAAAATTTAATTAGAAAGTTAAGGGATTAATTGGTTAATGGCAAAAATAAAAGGGGTTTAAATTGATTTAGTGATTATTATTATTATTATTATTATTATTAAAAAAAAAAGGTTAGTACGTGGGTGGTTTTAAAGGAAGGAAGGAAGGAAGAGTATTCTTATCTTCCTTCTCCTCCTTCTTCTTCTTCTTTTTCATCTTATAAAAAAAAAAACTGAATTATCAAGTAAAAATTGAAGGTCTAGAATCCATTTCAGAGCATAATCTTCATCTTCAAAGGCCTTAGATGCTTATTTGGTAAGTAATTTTAATATTTTTGTTGAATTAAGTTAGGGATTATAAGA
>CATIWK010250341.1:0-11530 GCA_949634005.1 Mallotus japonicus
GTCCTTAAACGTACTTTAGAAACACAATCAAGCCTCTTTGAGATTCCGAACTCAAACATCCCGAGACTAATTTTTAATTTTCTCATCATCGGAGTTCTCTGTCGCATCCATGCTCAGTTATCCCGAAATTGGGTGTCTACAAAATGATGTCTTTTTGTTTTACCTTCTTTATGGGAATTGCCTCTATCCATTTTATAAAATAATCATTGGCGACAATAATGAAGTTATTACCTTTAGAAGAGCCTGGATAAATTTTTCCAATGAGGTCTATAGCCCAACCTCAGAATGGCGATGACTTTAACATAGAATATAGATAATCTGCTGACACTCTATGTATGCTTCCATGTTTCTAGCATTGTTGACACCCTTTAGCATATGTAATGCAGTTTTTAGAATTGTTGGCCAAAAGTAGCCATGTCTTTTAATTAATCGTATCATCATTCTCCCAGCTTGGTGAGCACCATAAACACCCGTATGCACTTGTTTTAAGATGTCCATGGTTTAGGGAAATGAAAGGCACTTTAAGAGCAGCCCATCAAGAGTTCGTCTGAAGAGAATATGGTTTAAGGCTTGACCTTTTACTTTGAATGGAACTTTTTTGGCAGGATTCTCAAGACACATTCAAGTCACTGTTAAATAACTCAAATTGCAATCTCCTTTTATGGATGGATAGGTGAACTCTCTTCCGCACAAAAATCAACTTTTGAGTTAATTCCTCTGACATTCTCAATCCTGATACAACCCGAGATAATTCATCATTTTCCCAATTGGACTCTTTAAGTATATGCATATAAGACACATTTTCAAAAGAATAAATAAGTTGAATAGCAGTAGTAAAATAAGGTGCTAGAGACATGCTTGTGCATCTGTATTCCCCTGTCAGTTACTTAATTATAAGCTGAGAATCTTCAACGATCAATACCTCTTTGTCTCCAAGGTGAATTTTAAAGCATATGATTAAAGTGCATTCAAAGTCCAAGGTAAAGCTGAGAGCTATTTTTGTCCCTAATGGTGATGTGATTACCACAACCAGCCCCAGCTGATTTCTCTATAGAAGATCCATCAAACTTGAGCACCCAAGGTTGAATATCAATTCCACACACTGGAAGGTCTCTTTTCTCAATAGTTTCCTGGGTGGGATAATCAGTTAAAAAGTCTGCTAGTGCTTGTCCCTTTACTGACTTTTGAGGATGATAAACCAGTGAAAACTCAATCAAGCTTAGCAACCATGTCCTAATTTTACCTGACAATACCAGTATGTTCAACATATACTTCATCAAATCAATTTATGAAATTACATATACCCTATACTTTAACAGATAGTGTCTCAATTTAGTACAAGTAAAGTATAATGCAAGATAAAATTTTTCAATAAAAGAATATTTTATTTTTGTAGGAGTTAAGATCCGACTTAAATAAAATATATCTTGGTCATGCCCCATTATATAATTTTGAGCCAAGAGACATCCAATGGAGTCATTTGCGGATGATATATATAGTCTTAAAGGTACTCCCTGTCTTAAGGGAATCAAAACAGTGGCTCAAATAAATATTCTTTAATCTGTTAAAGGCAGATTAGTGCATGTCTTCCCATTTAAATTAAGCTTCCTATTTTAATTTTAACAAGTTAGAGAATTCTTTAGTTTTACCAGCAAGGTTAGAAATAAACCTTCTCAAATAATTGACTTGCCCCAAGAGAATTCTTCCTTAGTCTGAGGCAGCTTGGCTTCAAGCACTGCCTTTGCTTTGTTCCTATCAATCTCAACTCCTCTTTGGTGCACAAAAAATCACAGAAAGTTTCCAGCCTGTACACCAAAAGCACATTTAAGAGGGTTAAGCTTCAAATGATAAACTCTCATCCTTTCAAAACTCTTTCTTATATGAGAAATATGATCAGAGGCATTTTTAGATATTACCACTATATCATCAATATCAATTTCCATGTGGTGGCCAATCATATCATGAAAAATAGCATTCATAGCCCTTTGGTATATAGCACCAGTATTTTTAAACCAAAGGGCATGACCAGCCATTCAAAGGATCCTATTGCTCATGGACATCTGAATGTGGTCTTAGAGACATCCTCTTTTGCAATAAATATTTGTTTATATCCTAAGAAACCATCCATGAATGACAAAAGCTCATTCCTGATAGCAGCATCAATCAACATGTCATCCACATCCATTACATAAACATCTTTTGGAGTGGCTAAATTTAAATCCCTAAAGTCTACGCAAACTCTAAGTTTACCATTTGTTTTCATTATATGGACTATATTAGAAAGCCAGTCAATATACATGGTTGGCCTAATAAAGCCAGCTCTGAGCAATTTCTCAATTTCATCTTTGAATTTTAATTCTACCTCTTTTAATATTCTCCCGGGAGGTTGTTGAAAAGGATGAAACTTAGACTTTATAAGGAGGTAGTGTTCAAAGTCTACCTCCTTGAGAATTTGAGCTACCCATAGACTCCTCTTTGCTAAAGTTGGGATCCTCCATGGCCTTTCTCCTAAACTTAGATTTTTTATCAGGTTCCACCTTCTGCATCAATTGATCTTGCATTTGTTGTTTTTTTTCCTTCCTTTCAGCAGCACGTTGTCTCTGAAGCCTCCTTTTTTGGGTACAAGTTATTGTGGTTGACTCCGCAAGTGCACAGGTCGAACAAGTAATAAAGTAGTGAGTGTGAGTATCGTCTCCATAGGGATTGAGGACTAAACACCTATTAATCACTATTGTATATGTTTAGAGCTATTAATGATAGGTTGTTTAAAGCAAGTAGATAAGCAAATTAACAATTAAACTAGAAAATGTAAATGAAGCTATTGTTGATCAAATGATAAGGAACAAATAATATTGAAGGCATGTTGTTGGGAGAATTGGCATACCACACTATCATTAAGCCAAATAACATATTAGTTCAAGTTCTTATACACACCTCAAGCTTTCTAAAATCGAATTAACAATCTCTCTCGAGCAAGGTTAATCTCACTGACAAGCATCAATCAAATCTCATCATACAACTGAATTCTCATCATCATTATACAACAAGATTAGATCTAACTTGAAAGGCATTCAGCAAACTTATGGAGGATTATATCTATACAATCTTTCTCAAGTCATTGAAAGATCTAACAGGTGTATATGGGTCTATTGAATCTACCAACTCTCATTGCATAGATTCAAACAAGGATTGCATTTGTCCATAATACAATACTCAACAATGTTCAAGAAATACAATATGCAAATTGTAAACAGGAACTAATATATTAAATGAACTTAATTCAAATGGGTTTCCAAAAACATAAAAGTACTTAGCCATTCATGGCCATGAAAACCAACATTCAATATTCAATTACACACAAGAGATTAAAATAAAGATAAGTGTAAGAAATGTTATCCAAAGGAGCTTGAATCTTCTAATGGGTCTCTCTCCTTCAACTTCTTTCTCTTCTCTTTCTCCTTCTTCTTCTCTCTTTTCTCTCTTGTGTGTTCTTCCTTGTGAGATGATGATTTTGCAAAATGTGAGAGCATTGTATAATGTATGTCCTCCTCCCTAAGTAATTCATGCCTTTTGTCCTTTTAGCCATTTTAGAACATGTCCTTTCACCTCCCTTTAGATATTTCTCAAATTCAGTACACCTTAGAATGTTATATGCTGGAAACAATGAAGCTGCAATTGTAGAAGATCCACGCTCTCGTAGAAAGGGCTCTCGGGGAAAGGTTGCGCTAGCGCATTGGCCGCTCTCGCAACTAAAGCATCTAGGTGAAAAGGTCACCCTCGTACATTAGCCGTGCTCGAGACAAAAGAGGTTGGACTAAAGAAACCGTGCTTGCGTGAAGACCGTACTCATGCAAGGCTCGAAATCACTCAGGGGTTAGCATTCTCGGTATATTCGTGATCGTGCATCCAGCCGCGATCATGGCAGTGGCTTGCTCTGTAACACCTCTGTTCCTTTTCTTCTCTTTTGGCTCAAAACTTCACTAAATTACCTCCTTTCTTCTTTTCCCTAACAACAATAAAGAAAATATAAAAGTATATGATTCTATATGATTTTTTATACTAAATGCTTTATAAAATGTATAAATGCATGCAAATTAGACACTTAAAACTATGCATAATTTGACACCAACACAAGTCAAATGTTATGGGAATTTCCTGTGCTCCATACGTTGTTAATGTTTGCTTGGTTCTACAGGCAGTGGAACTATAAATTTGGGTTGCTTTCTATTAAACCTTGGTACAGTAACATCTTCTCTTTTAGGCATGTACCTACAATTGTTATAACTATTCTAAGAGGAATTAGGTTTATAAAAAGACTTTGCTTTCTGAATTGGAAATTTTTCTTACCTTTTTTATGAATTCCAATTTGGAACAGGTATTCAATTATTTCCAATCTGTTTGGCTGCCTCCAATTATTGTGGAACTTTTAATGGTGTGCCATTGGTTTAGATGCCCAATTTCTTATTCTAGATTCAGCTCCCTAGCCAGTGGGAGTTATTGTCCTTTTGGGAATATTTACTGATGGAGGCTTGGAATACTTCACCCTGTAATCAAACTCTAGAAGGCTGACCAAAAGTATCCCAGTTCTCTTCCCTCTCTTTAAGCTTTTTCTTCATGTCTAGTAAAGCTCTAAGATCAGCGCTAATAGTGTTAACTGTGGCTACAGGTGGGAATGGATCTTCCTCTATCAGCATTGCGTCCTTCTTTTCTGGGAACTTAACACCCCTTTATTAATTATGTCCTGTTCCATATTCTTGAATCCCTAACAAGCATTAGTGGAATAATTATAAGAATTATGATACTTACAATAGTCTCTCCCTTTTGCCAACTCTATATCCTCTTTTTGCTTGCATCATGCCACTTCTTTGTTTTTTCTTTTTAATTTGTTGAGCTTTCATATGGGATAACTATGTTTTGGTATTTAAGAAGCCCTTCTTCATCATAAGATTGTACCTGCAAACACTTCTCTATATCCTCCAAATCACAATATTTTGCTAACCTCCTTTGTTGGACTTCACTCACACAATCATCAATGACATCAATTCTCATGCAATTATTAAAGTCAGAAGGATGTTTCTTACCTTGGTACACATTGAACTTACAGCTATCTTCACCAACTCTTAATGTAAGAGTTTCGTCATAAACATCTATATGGCTTTAGTAGTATACATGAAAGGCATACCTAATATTAAAGGCACTTCTTCATCCTCTTCAAAATCTAAGACCAAAAAATCACTGAAAAGATGAACTTCCTTACCTTGACTAGAACATCCTCTATTATTCCTTCAAGTTTCTTGATAGTCTTATCTGCCAATTATAAACACATTCTTGCTGCTTTTGCTTCCCTCAAACCAAGCTTCCTGTAAATAGATAAATGCATTAAGTTAATAGAAACACCTGAATCATAAAGAGCCTTTGGAAAGTTTAAATTACCAATAGAGTAAGGTATTGTAAACTGTTGAACATGCTCTTGCTTCTCTAGTCTATGTGGAAATAGCGCTAGTGGTTCTATCATACATCAAGTAGTGACTGCCTCCAAAAGGGTCTGATGATGAAAACATCTTCCCTAATATGACAATTGTATGTTCATTTGTACCGCCTCTAAAGCATGCTAAAGTCTAAAAAACCCAAGCTGAGCCTCCAAAGTGCAAAACCAGTCATCGAGTCACTAAGTCGTACTTCAATTTTGCGAATTATGAATGATCGGAATGATAAGTCGCTTATTTCGAGTAATTTTTTCTTAAAACATGCAACTCGTCAGACCAGTGTTCATCTCGTCAGACAGGAGTTCAACTCATCAGATCGGTGCACGTATGCGCACTTTTTCATGTTTACGTGTGTGGAAAATCATGCATACGTGTGCCTTATGACGCATACCCACTCGTAAATTCACCCTTTTTTCTGTAACTAAAGGTCTCTACCTCCCATTTCAAAGGGGGGGCCCTCACACATACTAAAAATCTGTCTAATTGAAGACTCAAGAATCCCGATTTACACACTTTTAGCTCATTTTACACACTTTTCCTAGGATTTTTAGACCAATTTGAACCAAACCCACCCATACATTTATCAAAGCACGCTTTAAAGGTATACGAATTTACATTCTACACGTCATTTTCAACCTCTTGACAAGGACAGCTTGAAAATCCTATGAAGCTAAAGCTTCAAAAACCCAAAAACAAGCTCAGTCGAATCTAAGGACTAAATAATCATTTTTGCACATTTATTTTACTGTATTGCATTTTATTTTATTGTCACCAGTAGTTGAGAAATTATTGTGATTATGTGATGAGACTGGCAATTTGCATGTTGATTGAATAATCTATGATTTATTTTGCATATAATAAACTATCATTTTGCATCCTCTAGCTTCGAAATGTGAAAAATCACAAAAATATCATTCTCGTATCAAATCTTCATTTTTATTTCAAAAAATATAAAATTTTATCATTTTTATGTAGTTTCCATATTTTATCGATAAAATCACATTTTTACATTGCAATAAGTATTTTCACATGATTTCTACAGCTTTATGTGGAAAATTATCATTTTTCACATAAAGCATGTATTTTGCATCCAGTAAATATCAATGTCATCCTTTTGCACAAATCTCACATTTCCAATATAAAAATCATATTTCTAACACAAATTCTGCATTTTCAACATAAAAATCGTACATTTGCATAAAAAATGCACCTTTCCATTTCTGAACACGAAAATAGGTATTTTCCTCATTTTTGCACCAAAATGCATCTAATAATATGAAAATTCACATTTCCAAGCTAGATTTGTCATTTTCGTGGTCCAATGATGCAACCATGCATCTTTTGTTATTTCTCTGCTATTCAGGAATATTTCATAATAATTCCTATAAGTGCACACAACTACAATTATATGCATA
The DNA here is from genome assembly GCA_949634005.1 of Mallotus japonicus. Taxonomy (NCBI): domain Eukaryota; kingdom Viridiplantae; phylum Streptophyta; class Magnoliopsida; order Malpighiales; family Euphorbiaceae; genus Mallotus; species Mallotus japonicus. Next base: position 6,902 of record CATIWK010250341.1, read on the forward strand.
TATCTGCTTATTCATTTATCGAATACCTCATGCCTATTTGCTATACTATTGGATGAATAAATGGAATTGCATATAGTTTTGCTAACCTCTTTTTTACATGTGTATTCTAGATTAGGACTAGATTTATTTTTCCACACTTTTTCCTTTCAAATGTATTTACTAGGAAAATGATGTAATAATTGTACTTAATTTCCTTTACTTTCCATTATTATCATGTGCTTGTGTGAATGTACATATATCAACTGTCATTACCAAAACTAGGGTGATGTGGTAGCCATATATCGAGTATTGTATAATGAAATATAGCCAAAAAGTATATGAGATCTCCCGAACCTAGAATCTCTGATGGGGATGATACTCGTTGAGTGACCTGATGCCATCCTTTTCATCTTTTCCTGATTTTCTAAAAATCAGGTGGCGACTCCACAAACACAAAGCGTCTCGTATCCCCCCGAGACCAATTATTTATCCCTGTCTCATAAACGGAATGGATGTCCCTTTCGGTAAAATTACCATGTCCCTCCTTTCGATTCGACATTTGGTTCGAAAGAGATTCTGAATCAAAACCAGTTTTCAGGTCGCTCACTGGTTCATAAGGCTTTACTTCTTTCTTTTGTTCCTTAGCCTTCCCCTCTTCTTCCTTTTCTACTAGTATTTTAGGTTCATCAGTTATTTTCTCTTTATCTCCTTTTTGATCCTCCTTCTAATTCTCAACTTGAGTATTCTGGTCAAGTTAAGAATCTAGTCATGTGCCCAATAGGATCTTCATATGATAACCCACTAAACTGAGAATTTTGGATCATCTGAATCATAGCTAGCTTGATTTCAAAGTTATTAGCCACCACAGCAGGTCTGACAATAGGATTTTGATCTTCTTACAAATGTGGACTAACAAAGTCTCGCATAGTTCTTTGCACATTTGGTCTATTTTTATTTTCTGGTTGACGAGTAGGTGGATCTTGCCCATTAACCCCTTCATTTTTAACTCTACCATTCTTTACTCTGTTCATCCTATTTCTTTGTTCTCTAAGTCTCCTATAAAGAGTTCTTTCAATTTCTGAATCAACTAGAATTTGAACTTCACCCCTTCTCCTTGTACTTCTCAATGAGTGCATACACACACAAGAGTGCCAGAAAATCAAACAAACAAGACAACAAAAAAGATCTTTCCAATACTAAAAATAAAAATAAAAATATCTAAATCAAACAATATTAATTTATTCTCTATATTAACTAATCTATCCCCAGCAACGGCGCCAAAAACCTGATGGGCGAAATCCACAAGTGCACGGAATCGTACAAGTAGTAATAAAAAGATATCGTTCCCACAGGGATAGTATTAATTATGGAGCTACTCTTAATATTTTGCTTGTTTAGACCATTGATAATTTCAATGAGAAAAACAAGTAAATTAAATCTAAAACAATATAAAAGTTTGTCACGAAATCTATATAATTAAAGACGTTAAGGTTTAATTCCCCTAGATTAATTTATTTCAAAATAATAATAAATTCATGTTTATTATGAATAACATTTCATTTCTGAAGCATCTTTAATATTGTGATGTCTCTCTCAAGTACTCTCATAATTAACCAATTATGCTAATTACCCGATTACCTAGTTCTCACTAGCACGATTAACTAGACAAAACCAATTCAATTAAGCATTCTTCTATGGAATATTAATATTGAAGTGTCTCTTGACTAAGTCAATTTGAATTAATAGATTGTTATTACTTTTCTCACTAGAATCAATCTCTCAATATAATCCTAGTGTCTAAATCAATTCAAAGGGTGATCAAGCCAATGAAAAGCATTAAGTCCAATAACTCTTATGAAATGCATATTCTTTTATTGAGAATTTATCGAGTTAAGTTCATATTGAGCCGGGTTCATTAAAACCCTAACTAACCTACTTAGCTACTCATAGAAATGAAAGAAAAACAGCAAGAGATGAAGAATGATAACATATTCATAATTAAATAAAATAATAAGCGAGAGAATAAGAGAAGAAAAACCCTTTTATTCAGCTTCCTCAATAGCGTTCTTGATTTCTCAATCCTTGTTGTTCATCCAAAATAAATTGAGTTTAGAATGAAAATTAAAAAGAAATTATTCTTGTGTAAAAGAAAAGAACAATAGAGTGATGTTCTCTAGGGTAGCAGCCCCCTCTAATTCTCTTTTTCTCTGAAAAATAAACTTCTCTATTTAGTGTTCTCCAAAAGAAAACTTTGCAAAATAACAGCCCCTACAGACACGGTTGTGTCTGTAATATGACATGGCTATGTCACGTACTTTTTATCCGGAGCGTAGACCTCAAACATGGCTGTGTCACTTCTCAGCTTTTAAAATTCTTTTCTTTCTAGCCCTCTTTTACGGCCTAATTTGCTCCTAGCTTTAAGCTCTCAATGCTTTCATTCTAATATAGATTCCAACTTGAAAGGAACCTACAAAATTCAACTCCAAAGCAATGTAAAAAGTATAAAAAGTAACTAAAAATGCATAAAATGACAAATCTAATATTATTTTAAGTTATAATTCATTTTATACCTAAAATTTGATTTTAAACAATAAAAACTTATAATTCTAATAATGAAATGCAATTATATAGTGCTTAAAATATATCATTTTTAGCACTTATCAGTTAGGAAATTGTTTCTCAATGAAAGACTTAAGTGAAGTCGCCTATATTTTAGGCATCAAGATCTATAGAAATAGATCTAAAAGGCTTATTGGCCTAATTCATAGCACTTACATTGACAAGGTACTTAATAGGTTAAGTATGAAAAAGTCTAAAAGAGGATTCTTGTTAATGTCCCATGGCATTAGTCTTAGCAAGACTCAATGTCCAAAGACACAAGATGAGTGACACCGCATGAGTAATATTCCATATGCTTCTGCTATTGGATCCATCATGTATGCCATGTTATGTACTCGACCAGATGTCTCATATGCTTTGAGCATAATGAGCAGATACCAGTCAGACCCAGGTGAAAGTCACTGGATAGCAGTTAAGAATATCCTTAAGTACTTGAGAAGAACTAAGGATGCATTTTTACTGTATGGTGGGCAGGAAGATGACCTAGTTGTAAATGGTTACACAGATGCTAGCTTCCAATCTGACAAAGATGATTTTTGATCGCAGCCAGGTTATGTGTTTTGTTTAAATAGAGGAGCAGTGAGCTGGAGCAGTTTAAAGCAAGACACTGTTGCTGTTTCTATAATAGAATCTGAGTACATAGCTACCTCAGAGGTAGCCAAAGAAGCTGTTTGGATTAAGAAGTTCATAACTGGATTAAGAGTTATTCCTAGTATATCAGATCCAGTGGGCTTGTATTGTGATAATAATAGAGCCATAGCATAGGCTAAGGAACCCAGATCACATCAACGATCCAAACATATATTCAGGCGTTATCATCTCATTAGAGAGATTATTGAGAGAGGAGATGTGAAGATATGCAGAGTACCAACAGATGACAATGTGGCTAATCCATTAACTAAGCCCCTGCCACATGCTAAGCATGAGAGTCATACTAGGTCAATGGGTATGAGATACAATATTGATTGGGCCTAGTGAAAGTGGGAGACAGTTAGTGTTATGCCCTAGGCTGATTATGTAATGGCCATACTTTGACTTTATCATATTTCTATTTTAATAATAAAGAGGCATTTTTATCATTACTGGCTAATTCTAGTATTATCCTTGATTAGTTAATTCTACTAAGATCATCAAGCACGTGACTTGATAGTAAAACTCTTAGATGATACTTAAATTCTAATCTAAATATCCCTAGTCGATTATTATTGTGGGAACAATAATGAATAAAGACTAGTATAAGGTTAACTGATGATTAAGTTTTACTGATCATGTATATGGGATATTAAGTCAAACTCATAGGTACATATTTAGAGAAATGATGTACTGGAATGACCCACTATGAGAATACCACATGGATTATTGTCATAGGTAATTCTCATCACAGTAGTATTATTTGAGTCCTCTAACCTGAGATCACCATGGTTTCTTACTTTATAAGTTATGTATTTTAACACATCCCTACACCATACTTTTACCGGATGGTAAAACAGGTTGTGATTAGATATAGAATGAGTTATGTGAGGGATGTGAGTGGTTAAGATGAAATTTGTCCCTCAGTTATTTTGAGAAGATATATGTTGGGCCCCTCGATGAGTTAGACTGAAGAGAAATGCATGGCCATGCTAGAATGATAAAGAGTTATCAGTATTAGTCTACTTGGGATCGAGAAACAACATGATTGAACAATATAAGGATGACATAATCTACGCCTTATGTTCAATTAGGATATCATGTGACAAAAGAACTATAATACAAGCTATGTATTAGGTTATGCCAGATTATAGACCTTCATACAACTTGGGTGGTCATAATGTCTTGCTAGAGACCAATTATGACTTATGGGCTAAAATGGAATTTTAGGCACACTGCCAATGTTGTGTGAACCTACAGGGTCGCACACTTAGAACAAGCCCAAAGCAGACTTGGGTTAATAAGCCCATTAATTATCTCTATGGAAGTTTAAATAAATAAGTAAATATATATATATATATATATATATATATATATATATATATATATATATATATATTT
>CATIWK010250392.1:0-14857 GCA_949634005.1 Mallotus japonicus
TATGAGAGTGAGTGCCGCTTCATGCATCACGCTCAAAAGTGGTCATTGTGGTGGGGGTTATTGTAGTAGAAGTTTGAACGACAAAAACTAAAAGCAGAGCTAGAAAAGAAACAACTGTTTATAGACTTTGGAAAAAAAAAAAAAAAAACAAAAAAACAAAAACAAAAAGCCTACAAAAAGAAAGAGTCAACAATGCGTGATATATATATATTCTTTCACTTCTTTCTTTATTTTTTCAAAGTCCTAACAAACATTACAACATCAATATCATCTTTAAAAAACACTTTTCGTTGGAATCAAGTGACAGAGCATGTTTTCATTTAAACAAGATTTCAAATTTGAGTCATGATGTATGCAGCTGCGTTAAATTAATTATTTTTACCGTCCTTATGGCCCTATCCGAATCGAATTGGATTAATTAGAGTTCAGTAAAATCTAAATAGCAGTGGTTAAGAAAAAAAAAAAAAAGTACATTCCCCTTGTAATCTACTGGCAGAATGCTCATCCCCCAATATTTGTTCTTTTGTTGTATTCTTATTCTTGCTATTATAAACAACTACATATACAATATTGTAGTTGAAAGGCACTAGGTAAAGCACTTGTTTTTTGGGACTCAGCGTTACCTTTCTCCATGTGCACGTGTTGTGTTGGCTTTGCAACTTAATTAAGGTATATATGCAATGTCTTCTTATTCTAAAAAAACTTCGATTAGTACGTAATGCATGCTACAGTTCTTCTCAACTGTAAAGTTTTGATATTATATTCATTGATTGATGAATATCCATTAGTGCATAGTTTAATTCGATCAGACCCATTCTTTGTTTCAATGGTTTAGATACATCCAGACCTATTAAAAAAGTATCAAATCCTCGCGGTAACGTACATCAATAATTAGGAAAAAAAAAATATATTCCAATGTGAAAAAAACAAGTGCGAAATCTAAGTCTCATTATGTTGTCTCATTTTTGGCCACTGACTGTATGCACGACAAATTATTAGCAAAGAGAAAAGTCAAACAGATTCACTACACCATCTGTGCAATAAGTGTATTATTGCCTGATTACAGATCCTAATGAACCTTTTAGTTACAGCCTAACTACCACTAAAAAAACAAAGCATCCTGGTTTTCTATTGCAGGCAGCGAGATTTCCATTACCTAACATGTGTTATCAAGTACTCCTCAACTGCCGAACCTTAGAAAATCCAAACCATTTCCATTGCTTGCATAAGCCAAGGTGACACAACAAGACAATGCGCTCAATTTATTACCATGATTGAATAAATCCAGGTTCCGCTTTTTATTTTAAACAAAAGTTAATTTAGATATCATCACTTTTTCTAAGGAAACAAACAAGAATTAAAGCTTTCAAGATTTGGTTTGTGTCTTGACTCTTAACCGTAAAATGATTCCTTCCCCACATGAGGGCATGGAAGAGCTTATGCATATCCTAAAACCATTTCCTTTTTAAAGGGTTACATTGTTCCACATGTTTCGTTTCCTTTGCTTAGCTTCTTTTAAGCATATGTATAAAGATTAACTAATTAATTTGTGGGTAGATATCCTTTTAGTTTATGCAATATGTGGGCATTACCTTCGGTTCACGCTACAAAAGCCATGATTCCATGCCCTTACTTGTTAGTCATACACACTCAAAACCTACTAGCAAGTCGTGGTACTATTACTTATGTAGTGTTTATATGTTTCACATGTGAACTCTTCCAAAGCAAAACAGCTGGTCACGGCAACAACCCGTTTTGGAGACGCTTTACTCTTCTTTTCTCCTTTAATTCTGTGTCCTTCACAATTACTTAATCAACTTCCTAATGGGTGTCCATAAATTAATGGTCCCATAAAAATGTTTTAAATTCTATAACTACTGAGACTAGCTAGATCATGTAAGGAGACTGCACGTGCAGGGCGTGTGATATGAGAAGCAGGATATTCGTGAATCTTGATCATACTACGGCTAGCTTTGTGCTAACACAATGCATATCGATGTTGCCTTCTAAGCACAAAATTTACAACCGATATTAGTTAAAATTTTAGTCGAATTGAACAAACAAATATTCAACAATTTTTGAAATTAGTTGGCAGAAAATGTTTCACTTCTCCGATTTATATACGCATTAACACTAAATTAATTGTTTAAAAAAATTTTATCATCTCAAGTTTTATCAGAATCAAACTCAATTAGTTATAATTCAGTAAACTCTAAATATCAATATATTAGATAGAAAAAAAAAAAACATACAAATCACTTTAAACACTATTAAAAAAACTTTTATTCCTAAAAAAGTTAATCAAGCATGGTTATTTTTAATTTCTCTTTTGGTTCATGTCGGCCTAATTAGGGTATAATGGACATTTGATTTTTTTTATTTAATATGCATTAAGAACATTTGACTTGAAAGAAAAGACTTCATTAACAAGGGACTATATATTTTCCACTACCGGTTATAGTCAACGTACTTCCTTTTTTTTTTATTTAATGCCCTAATGTTGAAATCAGTCATTTTTTTCTTCAAAAAATTTGTATTGACATTTTTTCACTTAAAAAAAAATACAGCACAAAACATTAAGAAAGTGGCTGTAGTTTAGTGGTAAGAATTCCACGTTGTGGCCGTGGAGACCTGGGCTCGAATCCCAGCAGCCACATTCGTTTTGCTATCTCAAGTTTTGGGTCTTAAGAACAATCTGCTTTGGGTTGAGTCCAACAACTGAGAACACGCATCGGCTTGGGCCTTTGAAAGACGCTTGAGCCCATGTACCAAAATACCCATTTACCGTCCAATCATTAAAAAAAAAAAAAAAAAAAGTCCAATCACTAGTAAACTCTAGCGGTTTATTTAGTTACAGCAAGCAAGCATTTATTACAGAGCTACAGCAGAAATCAAGACGATCAAACACGCTGCCCGCATTTTTTTCGCAAACTAATTTCATACGCCATCTTTTTGCTTTTTCTTCTTTCTTCTACTCTGTTGATTTTTTTGTCCTCTTTATTTCTCTCTCCAGATAAAAATGTCGAAACCACAAAAGCTACCAACTCTTAAATCACTCACTAACTCGTTCATGACTCAGAACGAATTTATTGACTCACTTACTGCTCACATCTCTCTTTACCATTCCTCCTCTCTCCCTCCAAATCCTCATCCAAATCCTAATCCACGCTCTTCCATTCTCAAATGGTTCTCATCTCTCACCCTTCATCAACGCCAAGCTCATCTTACAACCGTCGATTTCAAGTTCGTCCGTCTCCTAATTCAAATGCTAGGCAAGCTCTGTACACAAGGCCACGGACGTTTCATTATTCTCCCTGATCTTCCTTCTTCTCGTGACCTCCCTGGCCTCTGCTATAAAAAGTCACGTGGCCTTTTATCTCGTATTGCTGAGTCCAACGAGTCAGAACGCTTGATTTTTGAGTCCACTCGGCTTTTTGGTTCACGAGAAGGTGAGAAAATCGACGGCTGTTCTTCTTCTATTAACTGTCTAGATTCAATGACTGTGAGCGAGGACTTGATTGGAAACGTGGATAAGTTTGTTGAGACAATGGACAAGGTCTCAAACGGAGGATTTTTAAGAGGAGAAGAGAGCGAGTTAGGATCTGATTGGGTGGAATTGGAGTGGCTTAAAGCCAAAGGTTATTATAGCATTGAAGCTTTTGTGGCTAATAGGATAGAAGTGGTGTTGAGGTTAGCGTGGTTATATTGTGGAAATGGTAAAAAAAGAGGGGTGAAATTGAAAGAAAAAGTTACCGCTGCCGGTGCTGCTGCAAATGTATTTTTGAGAAAGAAAGGATGTATTGATTGGTGGCTGAACTTGGATGCTGAAACCAGGAGGAAATTTTTTACTGTGGTGCTCGGGAAAGCTGCAAAATCATTGGTATGATCTCCAATTTCTTTTTTCTTTTTAGTAGATTTTGAAGATAAATTTATTGCTTCATTCAATAGCTTTTGATATGTGCAACAAAGTGGGCTATGCTCTAAATGATCTCTTTATCTTAGCTAATTGTATAATTTCTTGTGCTGGAATTAGTTGCATTAATTGTTTAAGTCCATATGTGAATTCTAGTAACAAAACCTACCCTTACAAAACATACATATCATTAATTGTTAATGCCTGTTTTTTAAATTTAAACTTTTTGATTCATCCCGTGCAAAAACTTGAATTGTAGCCTAAACTTTTGGTCATTATGAGTTCTCAGACTTGTGAGATCATTAAGGGGGCGAGTGCTGCTCTAGAGGATGAGATGTGGTTGTTTAGAGCAGGGGCAGAACAGCCATTGAGGTACATTTATGCAGAATCAATGCAAAAAACTTCTCTACAACTCTCGGCTGATGCAGAGTTTGGTTTGCCTTTTAAATGTGGTCCTGTGTCTGGGGAAGCTGCTTCTTTGGCCAATATATTTAATTGTTTAGTTGTAGTTCAGGATATTGTTATTTTGATGTTACCTAGTCGACATAGGGATTATGATGCATCAAAGATGTTCTTTAGCACATTGAGTTCTGTGAGTAGCATTTCTGATTGCATATTGAGAATAATGCGGGGACTTGTCATGGCTATTTCACTTGATTACACAAAGCTGGAACTTCTTGGAGAGGGAAATATTAAGTGTATAACCAATAAAAAAAAGGAGAAGACTAGTGCTGGTGGTCGTACGAAGAAAAGGAAGATTCATAACACAAAAAAGCCAAATTCTTCTCCAGAAACAGTTGTGAATGAGTCTTCTGTCAACAAACCTCTCAAGGTATCTTTTTATCCTAATGATATTTCCTTGTAGTATTTGTGTGACTTCTGCATGTGAACATTTTGTGTTGAAATTATTTAGCAATTAATGTTTCTAATGATGTATTGTCTTAGGATCTAGAATGCGTGCTGTCTCATTCTGAGAAGATCAACTCAATGGAGTTCAATGAGACATCTAGTATACTTCATGGGAAGGAGATACAAGGGGACATATCGTCATCAGCAGTTGAAATGGTTACATAGTTTTTTCACTTGGATAATCTTTCTTATTGATGATTTAAATGGTTTGTAACTGGTAGTCTGTCATCAGGAACACTCCCAAGGATTGGGTCTTGGAAAAGGACGAACTGCTGTAAGGAAGAACAGGAAAGGGAAAAATAAAACTAGGAGTAAAAACTCAAGCTTTAACAATCCTGTTGACTTGAAAAGTTCTGAAAGATCAGTTGCAGAAGCACCCTGTTTGGCAAAGGCTGAAAGGGCATCTGATAATTCAGCCCAGTATGCATCAAGCAGTGATTTGGTTGATAATGCCACCTTAGCATTAAATACAACTTCCAGTGTTTCTGCTATTGAACCATGCGAGGAAGCAATTGCTGCCCAAAGTGTTCAAGAAGATCATGTTGCTGGGTGCAATGGGGGCATCTGTCACATAGATTTAAAGCATAACCAGTCCTCAAATGGTCTGATTGATGATGTAAGTATTCCACCAGGAGCAGAAAGAGGAAACGTTAAGCTGAAGGATAATGTAATGTCTCATGCAGTGCATGCCCCAAAACTTAATGCTGTTTCTAGCAATGAAGACGTCGACTTTAAGAATTCAGAAACAAAGGGAAATTCAAAATTTTCAGACGAATCAGCAGGTGACTTCAACGTAAAAGAAGAATACACTCTAATTAAGGGACAAGAGAATAAGAACTTTAGTGAGGCCAGGACGACAAACCCTTCGGAATACATTTCATATGAGTGGCCCAGTTTAGCTCCTGTCTATTTTCCTCCTATTACTTCACATCTTCTGCCTGCTGCTGATAGATTGCATTTAGATGTTGGTCGCAGCTGGCATAATCACATTCGCCAACCTTTTGTTCCCACTGTGCACCAGGCAAGAAATTCAACCATTGAAAGTGGGTACAACCAGACACTGTCTCGACCATTACCAATGAGTTTGGATTGGCCCCCAATGGTTAGGAGCATTTCTGGGTTAGCTCCATCAATGACATGCAATTATGATTATGGACTTATCTCAAGACGGCAGTCTGCTTTTCACCAGAGTTTTACTACTCATAACTTGCAATTCAGTGCAAAAACTACTGATGATAATAGAAGGTATTCTGGGGATTTTGCAGAAACACCTGAATCAGCAACTGCACAGGAACTAATGGAGGAATATGAAAGTCACTGGATATCAGAGGAAGAGTTGGAGATGCGAGCAGTTTCCAGGATAGATTATAATCAGTACTTTGGTGGTGGTGTGATGTACTGGAATCCTTCTGATCATCCAGGCACTAATTTCTCTAGACCTCCTTCCCTTAGTTCTGATGATAGCACATGGGCTTGGCATGAAGCTGACATGAATAGAGCAGTTGATGACATGGTTGCCTTCTCTTCTTCATATAGTACAAATGGTTTGACTTCACCAACTGCTGCTTCATTTTGTTCTCCTTTTGATTCTTTGGGCTCTGGACACCAAGCACTTGGTTATGTTGTATCAGGAAATGAAGTACCTGGCAAGGTGCTGCAGTCGTCTCCAATGGTGACAGACACAGCTACAGAGGAGGAGGTCACTGGATCTTTGGCCAATTTGTCAGGTGATGTTGAAGGGAAAGCGGGAGATTCATTTCCTTACCCCATTTTGCCTCCTATCATCATCCCAGACATCTCAAGGGAAAAATCAAGATCTGATATTAAGCGTAGTCATGATCACAAAAGTCCTTGTGTTCCTCCCTCTAGGCGAGAACATCCTCGGATAAAAAGGCCACCATCACCTGTAGTGCTTTGTGTTCCACGAGCTCCACGTCCACCGCCACCTTCTCCTGTGAGCGAGTCCAGAAAACATAGGGGTTTTCCAACTGTTAGGTCTGGTAGCTCCAGCCCAAGACATTGGAGTATGAGAGGTTGGTACCATGAAGGAACTAACTCTGAGGAAGCCTGTGTACGTGTAGATGGTTCTGAAGTTGTTTGGCCTTCTTGGAGGAACAAAAATCTTTCATCATATCCGATGATTCAGCCTCTCCCAGGTCTGCTGCAGGACCCTCTCCCAGGTCTGCTGCAGGACTGTCTGATTGCAATGTCCCAACTAGCACGTGATCAAGAACACGTGAGTATACTCCTTCATCCTATCTTTTTATTGTAGATTTCAGACAGGGGAATGAATAGTAGGGATTTGTAGTACTCGAACACTAGTCTACTGGCCAAGTGACTAAATTATACCATTCTAAGTTTATTATGGGGTGTGTGATAATTTTTATTGTTTGAAATTTGAACACAGCCAGATGTATCGTTTCCACTTCAACCGCCTGAATTGCAGAACTGTCCAGCACGGAAGGCGTCTCTTTCCTTGATGCATAACCTCCTTCATGATGAAATTGAATCTTTCTGCAAGCAGGTAGAGAGCTTAAATGATGTCATTTTGGTTCTAGATTTATTCCCCCAAGTCATGAAATAGACTACCTTTACAACTTTGTAGCTCAGAGATTTTGCATTTTTTGTTCATGAGTTGCATCCGTTGTTTAATAATTGTCTGGCATGATTATATTGAAGGTCGCTACAGCAAATATGGATCGGAAGCCTTTCATCAATTGGGCTGTCAAGCGGGTTACCCGTTCTCTCCAGGTCTTGTGGCCCAGGTCCAGGACAAACATATTTGGATCAAATGCAACTGGTTTGTCTCTTCCAACAAGTGATGTTGACCTTGTGGTTTCTCTGCCTCCAGTAAGGAATTTGGTAAGACCTCTGCGGAAGGGGTACTCATTTTTTGCTTTTGCCTGTTGCTTATACTCTCAAGGGAAGAACCTTTAACTTGATAAACTTTTTTTAGGAACCCATCAAGGAAGCTGGTATTTTGGAGGGCCGTAATGGCATTAAAGAAACTTGTCTTCAGGTATATTGTAGTTGTAGCGCTAATTTTTTGGTGTACCTAGATGGTGCAGTTGCACAATGACTATTGGCAATTTTTGATGCTTCCGTTCAACATGCATCAATACATTCATATGCATTCTATTATTTGCCTTCCTTTTTGTAAGTGGCTGTATAACTGTCATAGTTTCATCTTAATTGTAAATTGTATTTAACCGGCTTACCTAGGTTAGAGATTTACTTTAATGCTATAATTTTCGCACTGAGTTGCGTTGTTAACTTGGGCTGACAATTAGTTATAGTGGAGACTAAGCATTAACTATCTTTGTAATTAGTCTAGCTAATGTATGTTCCATAATCGGATTTTTTTTTTTTTTTTTGCATGTTATATTAGGATCCTTTAAGGGCCCTGTTCAGGATGTTAGTTGTGGATGAAGAATGACGGGGGGCCATTTTATAGTGATTAATATTTGAGAATGTCAATTCTCATCATAAAAGAACAATGTCGATACATAAAGTTGTTAAATTTCCATATTGCGGCATATTCCATAGCCTGTTCAGTGGTCCAATCCAGAGTATTAGGATAAATCTCCTTTTCCCCTTATTATAGGTCTGCGGGCATTGTGTTCCAGCATTTTTAATGTTACAATCAAAGCAAGGTGCACTAAGTTGTGCATATTAGTTGAAGGTCATATAATTAGACTTCTTGAATGATCTTGTTCCCTTATTTTGGCTGCTATATCTGAATATAGTTACTTTGATTAATTATCAAAAAAATGTTTTAGCTGTTATTTTTTATATTGGCTTTTGCAAAATTGAAACTGCTATCCTTGTCTTCCAGCATGCAGCCAGGTATCTTGCCAACCAGGAGTGGGTGAAAAATGATTCACTGAGGACTGTAGAAAATACAACTGTAATGCCTTATTTCTTAAAACTCTTCTTCTTATTTTTCTCACTTTGCTGTCCCTTTTGTCTTTGTTATAGTCCCCACATCCGTCGATGGAATGACCTTTCACTCTCAGTAAGCAGTCAAATCTCATGCCTTTACCTCTGTTATTTTCAGATACCTATTATTATGCTTGTGGTGGAGGTTCCCAATGATCTGATCACCTCTGCTGCTTCTAATGTACAACAATTAAAGGATGAGCTGACTAACATGACTGCTGAACATGAAAACAATGTTCATTCTGATACGGTCAGCTTAGAAGGGTCAAGTTCACCAAAGTGCTCACAAGTTAATTATGATAATATCAAGGATGTGAAATCAATTCGACTTGACATCAGCTTCAAGTCTCCATCACATACAGGGCTTCAAACTACAGAATTGGTAAGTTTTTTGTCAGAAATGTATTACTTAACAACTCCAATGCTTGTGATGATTATAAATTATGTATCCTGTGCTACCCAAACATGAGTTATTTTTCAATAAGAGTTGAGGATTATATTAGGTAGCAGGGTAAGGGCTTATTTGACCTGCATCTGTTCTGATGTTGAACTTTAGCCTCTTTCCTGATATTTCATGATGGCCTTTCAATTAAGTCAGTATATTATTTGTTTTTACCTCATGTATCATTGAACTTTTTTAATTTCTCACTGTTTTTTGTTATTTTAAGGTGAAAAAACTTACTGAGCAGTTTCCAGCTGCAACACCTCTTGCTTTGGTACTTAAACAGTTCTTGGCAGATCGTAGCCTTGATCAGTCCTACTCTGGTGGCTTAAGTTCATATTGCTTGGTAATTTCTTTTCCTCGCCTACTTTAATGGTTGCACAGTTTCCCAAGTAAACTTTTTTATGAAGGTTTTGACTTGATCTCTTTCAATCCACTTTCTGATGTAGCATTACTCTTATGTAACTTTTTCACTTCATATGAAAATACTTCTGAAGGATGTATTTTTCTCATTTGCGTTGACATGTTTTGTCATCAAAGCACATGCACTCATATTTCATTATTGCATGAAACTGCGCATTCGTTCTCTTTTTTGGGTTCTGAATCTCTTATTCTTGCTGTTGACTCTTGTTGCAGGTGTTACTAATTGCACGTTTTCTGCAGCATGAGCGTCACCTTGGCAGGCCTATCAATCAAGTAAGTTTTATAATGTTGTTGGAATCCCACATTGGAAAAGTGCAAAAACAATAAAGGGCTTATAAATGGTGTAGATTGGACCTTAACACAAGCCAATTGGTTTTGTGTTACATGGGCTTAACCCCATTTATAAGTCCACATGTGTGTGCGTGGGCCAATACTCTTGTTTCATAGATGTGGCTGGCACAAGTTTCCTGTATTCTGTTTATGTTTCCTGCTGAAGATCAAAATATAATTGCTTTTACCTGACTGTTTTTTTGGGGTATGCTTGCAGAATTGGGGAAGCCTTCTGATGGATTTTCTTTATTTTTTTGGGTGAGTCGAAAGCAATTTATAAATTGCTATTCTTACATTGCATTGCTGGAAGTGGTTAGCCTGACTGACTTCCATATAGTGATTATGCATGAATTGAGTTTACTTCAGATGTTCTTTTGCACTAATTTATCGCTTCTCTATGAAGGAATGTATTTGATCCTCGCCAAATGCGCATCTCAGTGCAGGGAGGTGGATTATATATAAACAGGGAAAGAGGTTCTAGGTAATAGCACTGGCTCTTTTGTTAACATGTAGAAATGATTTGGGATCTTGTTACATCTTTTGTTCTCTGCAATATATTTGATATTCTGTCTTGTGGTGTTGTAGTATCGATCCAATACACATTGATGATCCACTTTTCCCAACAAATAATGTGGGTAGAAATTGCTTTCGAATACATCAGTGTATCAAGGTAAGTCCTAAATGTTACCCTTGTTGCATTTACCATCATCAATAAGAACTGCAATTGAAGAAAATCCAGATGGCCACTGTGATAATGTTAAGGTAGATGAAACAAATTGTCTGATTTTTCAACAAACATTTCATCATAGCCTAATGCTGAATGCTCAAGAGGATACTATGCTTTTAGTAGGTGAAAGGATTTAGTTTGCATGTTTCCGTACAGAGTTATCTTGACCTATGGTTAGTCAGGCTTTCCTAAATATTTGGTAAAATTAAAGGCTGTGTAAATGTTAAGGAATTCTTATCAAAGTTGCAGATGAAGTGAAGTTTAACTTTACTAAACCTGATCGTGATACTAAACTAGTGGGAATCGGATATAGGGATCACTTTTCCAATTCATAATTGTTAGAGCAAACTGTCTGTTAGATGTTAAAATGTCATATACATGAGCTTTTGGTTTACTTCTCTCTTTTTTTTCTAATGCCACTCAAACCAACCGACTGTAGCAAAATTCTTTCCTTTGGCATAATTCCATGAAATAAAGATGGCTAAGAACAATATTTATTTGTGTGATGCAGGCATTTTCAGAAGCTCATTCTATTTTGGAGAACGAGTTGCCATCCCTACCTGATGAGACTGATGCATGCTCAAGGTCGTCATACAGATTGCTTCCTAAAATCATCCCAAGTATTAATTCACTGCTGGGAATTTAATTGCCTGCAAAATATGCAACTATTTGAAAGGTATTTTTTGAAACTGCTCATAATGTTACTGGTTTGAAATGTTAAAATTAGCCTCATAAAAAATTCTGCTATTATTTCTGATGTAAAGTTGCATTGCACTGATTTTGAGATTTTGTTTTTTGCGTCAAAGAATCGTCACTTATGATTTATTCAGATTAAAGAACATATTATTTGAAAGAAACTGTTGCAAGTTTATTGTAGATTTGATTTAATTTTCTTTAGAGATTCCTGTTTCACATTTCTATCTTGCTGCATATAAGGTTTCAAGGAGTGTAGCTTATTAAATTTTAAATGATGGAGACTTTCCTGGTTTTCCTTTTTTTTAGGAGACTGACCAGTCATAAAATTACTGGGACTTGTCTTGGTTAATTTGCTTGACTGCACAAAAAACAGAAGGGAAAGCGCTTAGCCAATAAACAGAAGGAAAAGCCAGTTATATTCAAAGGAAGAAAGGAAGATCCATAACATGAAATGGCCATATCCTGATCTGGAGACAGTTGTGGATGAGTCTTATGTCAACAAATCTTCTAAAGGTATCTTTTCTCGTAATGATATTTCCTAATAGTACTCTAATGACTTCTGCACTTGAAATTTGTGTTGTACCATTTAGCAGTCAATGTTAGAAAAGATGTATTCGGATCTCAAATATGCATTGGCCCATTCTAAGAATATCACTCACTGGAGTTCAATGAGACGCATGGTATGCCTTATGGAAAGGAAAAACAAGGAGACATATCATCATCAGCAATTGAAATGGTTGTGTAGTTTTTCACTTGGATAATTCCTCTTGCTGATGATTTTGATGTGGTATAACTGGTAGATTGTCATCAGGAACACTCCCGTGTTTGGTTCTGTGAAAAGGACAAACTGCAGCAAGGAAGAACAGGAAAGGAAAATAGAAATAAAATGGAAACTCTAGCTTTAATACTCCTGCTGACAAAAGAAATTATGATCAGTTGCAGAAACACCCTGTTAGTCTGTCATCTCTTGAGATAAAGTGGAATCTCAGCAGAAAATTCGGTGGTTCTGCTATTGAACCCATTATGGAGGGAGTTGATGCCCAGAGCACTTGAGAAAATAATGTCATTGGGTGTAATGGTGGCATCTGTCAGATAGTTTCGGAACATAAGAAGTCCACAAATGGTCTGACTGAGGATGGAAATATTCCATTCAGAGCCGAAAGCATAAACTTTAAGTTGGACAGTAATATAACATCTCATAGTTCCAGTAATGAAGACAAACTGGTCAGAACCTTGAAGGTAAAAGAAGAGTCCGTCCTAATTAATGGATAGGAGAACATAAACACTTTATTGAGGTCAGGTTGAGAAGCCCTTCAAAATACATTTCATTGGGCTGCTTAGATTAGCTACTATCTGCGTTTCATCTAAGACTCAACATCTTCTGCCTGCCTCTGATAGATTGCAGAAACCATTTCCTGTGAAGCTATTTTCACATCATGATTACTCAAATTTCATTCTGTGAAAGTAAAATTTTATTTGCCACAGAGAACAGGGTCCGTTAGCAATTGAAGTAAAATAAAATTCAAGGATAAAGAACATATATGGATTTGAGTTTTTAAATGCCTGTGATTTATCAAGCAAATTCTGGGTATTTTGGAGGCAGATGCTGTTGCCACTTTGTTTTGGCATTATATGGGTAGAATGTAGCTTCATTTTGTTAGTTGATCATGTGTGTGTGATTGTATATTAATTCATTTAATGTACTCAAATAAGATTTACAGACCAAATTTGTTAGCATTGGCGAAATAAATGTGTATATATATTCTCTATTTGTTGGCAAGACTTCCAAAAAATACGTTCCTATATTTTCTTTATCTGCAAGAAATAAAAATGCAAATTCATGAACAATTGATCACCGATCTAAGTTCACAGCAGTCCACCATCACTTGTATTGTTGGAAGTAGCTTACTGAAAAACTACATTGTCCGTATGTGTACAAAACTATACAAGTAATTGGAGTTAGCAAACATCCAAAACCCTCGATGTCAACTCACCCATTAAGACTTAATGCATTGCTGAGCAACATTAAGCTTAGAAATGCCAAGGTTAACGGCCTTTAACAATTTTATTTTGATTAATGCATTGCTGAGCTTCCACATATATCTATGTATTATGACCAGGTGTTTTATGTAGAAGCTGAGAGGTGGACGGGGACGAAATAAGATTGCTGATTATCTTGCTAATCTAGCATTGAAGCATACTATAGGGATTGAACAATTCCCTCCCTGTTATGCAATAAACTGCGTATTGAAGAAATTTGGTACAAGGAGGAAGAGAGAGAGAGGTTCTACTTTTATTAGGTAATAGCAGAAATGGCTCTTTCTTTAACGTGTAGAAATGACTTGATGTTCTACATTGTTGTTGCATTATCGATCAAATATAGATTTCCCAACAAATAATCTGGGGAGGAACTGCTTTTGGGCACATCAAATGCATGTTTTTCCCTTGTTGCATTTACCATCATTTATCAGAATTGCATTTGAAGAAATGGCATGAATTCTCTGTTTTCTCAAGCAAACATTTCATCATTCATTGACTAAATCTGAATGTTGAAGACAATTTTCTTCCATGTGTCATCAATTAACCAGTTCAGAATTATAGTGGAAACAGGTTTCGGAACATAAAATTTATCATTAAATTGAATTGGAATCAACACAATGCCTGATTGATTACAATTCAAAAGAGTTTTCTCTCTAAAAAGATTCAGTGCTTCTTTTTCCTTCTTAGAAAAGTGAGTGAATTTTATTTTTCAAAGAATAAATAAATAAATAGATCTTATTTTAATTAGATTTATTATATTTAGATGCTATTTTCATTCTTGAGGATGTCCTAGCAGACATTGACTTGCCATTTTATTAGTCCAAATTATTATTTTTATAAAATATAATAATAATAATAATAACTCTGGGAATTAAATGTCTAATTATTAGAAGGATAATGATACGTATTGCGATTCGCATACAATAAAAACTCATTTGGAAACAATTCTAAAATTGTTCCCAACGTGAATAAATATTTTTTTTGAATTTTATTTTTTTAATCTAAAATTTAAGTTGCACACGGGTAAATTTATTGTACAAAAATTTAAACATTTATAGTCTGTAAATAATTTTTTTATTTTTTAAATAAAAAAATAAAGGGGTAAAGGGGTAAATGTCACGAGTAGCGATATCACTGTAGACGTCGCTACTCGCAACACTAAATATTATCCTTATATATATATGTATAAACATATTATTATTAAATAATAGTTTTAAAAATAATAACACTGTTATTTATTTATATAACAATTTGATATTAACTTAATATAGTTATAATTCATTACAATTTTTATTTAAATAATTATATGATATTACTTCAATATTTCTTATAATTATATGATATTACTCTATTTTTTATTTATTAATTTTAATTTATAAAAATATCGACTTTTAAAACAAGTTATACAGTTTTCTTATTTCATAAAATTTATTAATTA
>CATIWK010250437.1:0-15460 GCA_949634005.1 Mallotus japonicus
AATTTCAATTCTAATTGTTTACTTGTTAAATTTAATTTAGTAAGATTTATAAAATTATGTTATCTAATTTGATTTATGTTAGATAAAATATAGGTAGACCTAATTCAAATTGAAAAAAACATATATTTTTAACAAAATTACTATTCGAAAGTTGGGTACCATAGTGGGAGTAGGTCAAAATATTGGGTACCGTGGGTGAAAACAACCCGGAAAATATGCCAAATCAATGTACACGTGGTGCCACGTGTGCGAGATTGATGATGTGGCTACTTTCGGTTTGCCAGCTTTTTGTACACATGGCCGGTCCCACTGACACGTCAGCGCCACGTCATCATCACCCGCCGGAAAATAACTTTGGACTTTTTAATGGTAACCGGAACAAAAGTTGGGCATTTTTAAGTTACGATTTGAAAGTTGGGTATTATGGTGATCATGAGTCCAAATGTTGGGTACCATGGGTGAAAATAACCCAAAAAAAGACATGATGATTATGTACTTGATGAGGAATATGAAAATGAAAACTCTTACATTGCCTTTATTATTTTTTTTCTTTTGGTAAAATGCGATTTTTACTTTAATTATATGAATTTAGTTGAGAATGTAAGGTCATACTATATTGAACAAAATAAGCTAAATTAATTGAATTAAAATCTAATCATCAATGTATAGACATGATTAATTTCAGCTTAAATGAACTATAATTATGGTGAGTAATTAAGGATTATAATTTGGTGAAATATCATAAAAATATTTATGTTCGAATTTTTTACGATTAATTTAATTAAAAAGAAGCTATGAATATATAGATTATCATAAAGTAAAATAAATAGATAAGTATTGACCAACTCATCCTTCAAACTAAAACATGGAAGCAAAAGTCCAACGGTCCACATGACATGAGAGGATAAAATATTCACCATACACAATTCAAGATCACCCGCCTCTTACTCAAGACTTATGGCGCTATTTCCTCTTCTCTGCAACAACAACGTTAGCAACAACAGCAACGACAACAGCAACAGTAACAACATGTCCTTCCTTTCTCTTCCTCCTCTTTCGGATCTATCCATTAGACTCATTCTTCCTTTCCTTACAAAACAAGAATCAAAACCAAAAAACTACAACACTTTCTTTCTTTCTTTTTTCACTTTCTTTCTTTCAAGAACACCCCAAAAAAAAAAAAATTCAAGATTCTTGAACAGGAACATCTATGGAGGACGGCAGGATTGAAGAAGAAGACAGAGAAGCATTGGCAGGCCTATCTAACCGTAAAGTTTATTATGGCCGCCAGCTTCGATCCAGTTCTGGTGGTGCAACCGGCCACCAAAAAAGACACCATCAAATGAGAAAACACAGCCTTGACAATATCTCACCTCCTTCAACGACTGCTTCTGATCCTTACTTGGACTCTTCTGACGATGACTTCCTCCCCTATGCATCCACCTCTATTAACTCTTCTTCTTCTTCTTCTGCTGCTGCTATTGGTGGTGGTGATGGTGAAGAGCACTTCCAGCCGAGGCTTGATATTCTCGGCATCGAGGGCCACCCTAATCGTGATGATTCCCAGCAATTCCATCCCTTGCCGGAGTTTGTCGCAAATGGGGGAACAGGAATTTTCAGGGCTCCAATTCGTGCCGCTGTTCATCCTGGAAGGCCGCCTTGTTTGGAACTGAGACCCCATCCTCTTAGAGAAACTCAAGTTGGCAAATTTTTGAGAAACATTGCTTGTACTGAGACACAGTTGTGGGCTGGTCAGGAATCTGGTGTCAGGTTTTGGAAATTTGATGATGCTTATGAGGCAGGATGTGGATTAGGAGGAAGAATTAGGAGGGGTGATGAGGACGCTGCTCCTTTTTATGAGTCTGTGAACACTTCTCCTACATTGTGTTTGATGATTGATAGTGGGAATAGGTTGGTTTGGAGTGGACATAAAGATGGAAAGATTAGGTCCTGGAAAATGGATCATTCTTTGGATGATATTGATACTCCTTTTAAAGAAGGATTATCTTGGCAGGCTCATAAAGGCCCTGTTCTTTCTATTGTAATGAGTGCTTATGGCAAGTCTTCTTCTCCTTTTCTTTTGCTTGGCTAGCAATTTGATCAACTGAAGTCTAAAACAATTCGGAGAAGGAAAAAAATTCATTTATTTAATGCATTGCATGAAGAGATTTTTTTGGTATGATTACCCCCGGACTAATCAAGATGGAGCCGGGTGGACCCTGTAAAGGGCAAATTTCTTCTAGCGTCTATTTTCCACATACAAGACTCCAACATGAGTCATTGCTTAAGGGAATTAAAACTCCTTGTTTTTTAGGAGAGTTTTTTTTTTATTTTTTTTTAATGAATTGTGCTTTTTGATTCAGGTGATCTCTGGTCTGGTGGTGAGGGAGGCACTATTAAGATCTGGCCATGGGAAACCATTGAAAAATCTCTCTCTCTGTCTCCAGAGGAAAAGCACATGGCTGCTCTTTTGGTAGAGAGGTCATATATTGACCTCAGGAGTCAAGTCACTGTAAATGGTGCCTGTAGGATATCCTCTTCTGATGTGAAGTGCTTGTTATCTGATAAAGTTAGAGCTAAAGTCTGGTGTGCTCAGCCTCTGTCCTTCTCTTTATGGTATGTTTTCATTTCAAATCCATTCCTTGCTGCATTTGAAAAGGAGGAAAATAAAATGCAAGCTAAATTTTGTACATACTTTTCTTCAGGGATGCTCGTACAAAGGAGCTCTTGAGAGTATTCAATATCGATGGACAAACTGAAAATCGAGTTGATCTATCATCAGAAAAATCACAAGATCAGCCAGCTGAAGATGAAATGAAGGTGAAATTTGTTTCAACATCAAAGAAGGAGAAATCTCAGGGCTTTTTACAACGCTCGCGCAATGCCATAATGGGAGCTGCAGATGCTGTTCGTCGAGTTGCAACTAGAGGTGCAGGGGCTTTTGCGGAAGAAACAAAAAGAACAGAAGCATTGGTGCTAACTGTGGATGGAATGATATGGAGTGGATGTTCAAATGGCCTACTTATACAGTGGGATGGAAATGGAACTCGTCTACAAGAGTTCACACACCATTCTTCCACAGTCCAATGTTTCTGCACTTTCGGAACACGAATCTATGTAGGATATGTGAGTGGCATTGTGCAAGCACTGGATCTTGAAGGAAACCTTGTAGCAGTATGGGTTTCTCACAGTAATCCTGTGCTGAAGTTGGCGATCGGGAATGGCTATATTTTTAGCTTAGCTACTCATGGAGGTATACGTGGATGGAGTCTCACATCTCCAGGACCCCTTGACGGTATAATCCGATCAGAATTGGCTGATAGAGAACTAATTTATACGAGACGAAACAGCTTCAGAATTCTAGTTGGCACATGGAATGTTGGTCAAGGAAGAGCATCTCAGGATGCACTTATGTCATGGTTAGGTTCCACTGCTTCAGATATTGGCATTATTGTTGTTGGTTTGCAAGAAGTTGAGATGGGAGCAGGTTTTCTTGCAATGTCTGCTGCTAAAGAAACTGTAAGAATGACAATCTGGCCTGTCAGAGCTCAATCTAATCAAATTCGAATTCAATTGCATTTTCTTATTTCCTGTTTATGCTCCGATTGTAGGTAGGACTTGAAGGAAGCTCTGTTGGGCAGTGGTGGATAGACAATATAGGGAAGGCATTGGAGGAGGGAACAACTTTCGAGCGTATGGGGTCCAGGCAGCTGGCAGGCTTGCTTATATCTCTCTGGTGAGTAATTACAATTAAGATAAAGTCGCAGGTTTGATCTCTTATACAATGTAATAAAGGTGCTTGTTCTATCTTCGTAGTGGTGAAATGCCTTAACCTGACTTTTGATTTCCAAAGTGATTCTGCATTCATACGCTTTGTTTGAACTTAAATTCTGAGTTCCTAATTAGGGTAAGGAAGAATCTTAGATCACATGTTGGAGATGTTGATGCTGGAGCTGTTCCATGTGGTTTCGGACGCGCAATTGGTAATAAGGTGAATTTACTTGCCTTTAAAGTGCTCATTTCTCATATGCATAAATGCTAGCACACAACTGGCTGTTTCCCTGTTGCTCATTATCATTTCCTTTTATTAGCTTTAAAATGAATGCCAGTAAAAGCTTTGAGCAGATCCTGTTTGAACATTGTCGTCTCAAACTATTTGAAATGAATGCTTATTCATTTTCAGAGAATTCTTGCTTATAGTAAAGGGCAAGTTACCACATTCTACTTCTAGATAATTTGGTTCCTGTCATTGCTCTGGATATCAGTCGATCTGACACTGCTTGAAAATGTATCTTTCCTTGGTAGCAGAAAGTGGGGATACAGGAAATGTGATCGGTTTTCTTTATTTCCAGTAACATTTTTATTGGTCTTTGTCCTTGCAGGGAGGTGTAGGGTTGAGGATTAGAGTTCTTGACAGGATAATTTGCTTTGTGAATTGTCACTTGGCTGCACATTTGGAAGCAGTCAATCGGCGCAATGCTGATTTCGATCACATTTTCAAATCAATGGTCTTCAGCCGGTCGTCAAACATTACAGCAGCTGGTATGGTGCGACTCTTGTTTTTGTGTTGCTCTCTTGCTTTCTCCACATATTTATTTTGGCTGCTTTATATTTCTGGCTTGCCATTGGTCCTATCTATTGCAGCTGGAGTCTCAACAGCCAATCAAACGCTTAAGGGTACAAATGTATGTTTTTATTCTCATCACTATCAGCAGTATTATTTATGTCTATCTGCTTTTTATAATTCTATTACTGTCTTTATTGGCAATAATCAATGACTTACAAGGTAGGGGGTTTTCACAGGCTGTGAGTGCAAACACCGAAGACTCGAAGCCTGAATTATCTGGGGCAGATATGGTTGTGTTTCTTGGCGATTTTAACTACCGGCTTTTTGGTATATCTTATGATGAAGCAAGGGACTTTGTTTCACAAAGAAGCTTTGACTGGCTCAGAGAAAAGGATCAGCTCAGAGCAGAAATGAAAGCAGGAAAAGTTTTCCAAGGAATGCGTGAGGCACTTATCAGATTCCCTCCTACTTACAAGTTTGAAAGAAACCAACCAGGTTTAGGAGGTAAAATTGTTTCAGGATAGTGGTTTACGGTCTTGGTCTCTCTGACAAATATCAGAATGAACCATTTCTTTTGTTTAGTTTGTGAAACAGTTTGCATATAATATCATTCAGTTTGAAATTTTCATCCATCATACTTTTTCTTGCAGGATATGATTCTGGGGAGAAGAAGCGTATTCCTGCTTGGTGCGATAGAATAATATACAGGGACAACCGGTTGGGTCCAGTGACTGATTGCAGCTTAGAGTGTCCTATAGTTTCATCAATTATACAGTATGTTTCAAAGTAAGATGATCTGATGCCTTATTCCATGTTTAACTCTTCTAACATGTGCTCACCATGTGTATCAGGTATGAGGCATGCATGGATGTTATAGAGAGTGATCACAAACCTGTTCGCTGTAAATTCAATATACAGATTGCCCATGTTGACAGATCAGTGAGGAGACAAGAGTTGGGGGAAATTATCAGGTCCAATGAGAAAGTCAGGTCTTTACTTGAAGAAGCACATTATGTTCCAGAAACCACTGTAAGCAGCAACAACATCGTCCTTCAGAACCAGGACACGTCCATTTTGCGTATTACCAACAAGTGCTTGAAGGAGAAAGCTATATTTCAAGTTATCTGTGAAGGTCAATCCACTTTCAAAGATGAAGGACACGAGGCTGATTTTCGTCCTAGAGGCTCCTATGCCTTTCCACGATGGCTTGAGGTAGGCTTCTCAGAGCTCTCTTTTAGTAGTGTTTCTTCTTTCACAACAAATGTAGCTATAAGCATAACTTTCGAGCTCTGAAAACACGTACACACAAGTTTCGTATCAGGGTGTTAAAGGGGGATAGCTGATGCAACTGTTCCCTCCTTTTTTTATGGACTAAACTATGCCATCTACTCTGAAATGACTTGTGTTCTTCTATCTTTTCTCAATATAGGTCACACCAGCTGCTGGCATAATTAAACCAGATCAGTTTGCAGAAGTCGCAGTGCATCATGAAGAATTCCAGACCTTAGAAGATTTGGTTGATGGCGTACCACAAAACTGGTGGTCTGAAGACACATGCGATAAGGAAGTCATTTTAGTTGTGCTAGTTCAAGGCAGCAGCTCAACAAAAATGAAAACTCACAGAATCCATGTCCGCCACTGCTTCTCAGCTAAGGCAATGCGCGTGGACCCAAAACTGAACAGCTCTAAGAAAAACCAAGGAGGTTCAGGAAGTCGTTCTGAACATAAGCAGCAATCAAACAGCTCATCTGAAACTGCTGCTGAACATCGAAATTCACGTAAATCTTGAACCTCAAACTGAAGGCTAATAGTTCAAAGAAGGTACAGATGCATCATCACTAGAGGCAGAGCTAAGGAAACTCAATCTGGTGCTACAGTCCTGATGTAAATACTCATGGTGCATGATCTACCTTTCATTTGCTTTTGGATAGGTTTAATTTGTTTATCATTGTTCACTTGTATTTATCATCAGTGCAAATTCTTACACTTTTTTTCCTCCTTTTTTTTTCCAATCAAGATTTGTAGTTGAAGTTAATTGTATGATTCCTTTCCTTCACTAACTTGTATTCATTCAAAGACTTGAGCTTTCAACTACTGTTGCTAAAATTTTCCCCAAGTCTTTTCACTTCTTAACACTGGCATGCTACTGAATCGGAGAAAATTGAATGTGATAGTTGTAATAGAACCAATCTGCAGACAAAGAGCCTTTAGCAGTCGCTCAGCATTCCATATAATGACATTTATGGTTTTCCCCTGTCATCCATCAGTCAACAGCACCAATAATCGCTGCATATGTGTACTTATCGAATGATCCTTGTGGTTGATTCAATAATTTTTCTTGTATACTTGCATTAGTCAAGTATATGCACTCTTAACTTAGCATTAAATATTAACTTAGCATTAAATATACATACAAGATAAGAGAGAAAATGAACTTTTCTCCATTAATTATAGGGATATTTTTAATACTAGACCTCGTACCCCAAAAAGTACATCTGGCATCGACACCTTTTTGCCTGCTTTTGAACTTCTGATCAAACTTGTATCTCCTCGTAAATCAGATTCAGATAGCGAGCCAAATTTATCCCGTCAATAAGATACTGCCACTAATTGTTAAGAGAGCTTTCTGGTGGAAGTCCATTACATCCCAGGATGAGCAGATGAGCAACTGTCCTTTCAATTGAGGCAGTAGAGCCCTCCATTCATCACTTCATAATATTCAGTAAAGCAACACCTCAGCTCAACTTCTAACACGCAAATTTTTCAAGTATATGAGCATGAGTACTATAAAGCTGTTAATAGCATAGATGAGAATAACAAGCCAGCAATTCCTACTTGTTCTGTTTATCCCCATTCTAATGCCCTTACAGCGCATACATCCTCTTATTATATTCGCTGTCCAAAATCTCCTGATCTGATACCATGGACATAGAATAAGAACGAGATCGACTCTCTCTCCTTAGACTCCTCATTCTTGACTCCTCCATTCTATGCAAAATCACACAGTAACACATGGAGCCTATTGTAGTGAGCATGATTGAGCTACCAACAACTGTTGCATAAATAGCAAGCCACCTGTACTTCTCACCCACCACCACATAAGTGAGGGAAATAAATGCAATTGAAATGAAGAGGCAGGCCAGCCACATGAGTTTGTTAATGAAAAACACGAGCTGCTTCTTTGCCTTCTGCTCAATCACAACAACAGATGTTTGGACTACAACAACAGCCAGAGAGATGAATAATGCTAGGCTGTCAAAAACAAAGAAGACCAAGAAAGCTGGTTTTGGAGCTATATGAGCTTGCCCAAGGGATGTTCCTTTTTCTTTATCCTCAACATATTGGCCAGGAACGGTGAAAATGGCCGCAAAAGCAACAGTCGCTATGAGCACAGCAACAACAGTTGCAGAGTTTATAGCATTGTTGAGACCACTAATGTGGAGCTTCTGCAACCTCTTAGCAATCTTCTGCACCCTGAAACCAGTCTGGCGGGTCTGTTGAAGTTGGGACTGGACATCATGTTTTATGTCACTAACAGTCTGCTTAAGTTGCTTTGCTGGATTTTGTGGTCTTCCAAGATCTTTAGAATTGATTGCCCTTGCTTCCTTCAAAATGGATACAAGTTCTGGATTACCAAGTTTTTCTGCGATATCAAGTGGGGTCTCTCCAGCCTTGTTAATTGCATTGACATTGATACCTTCAACTGATAGCAAGCAATGTACATTCTGCAAACACATGAAATGAATTCAAATTTCAATAAAGCTGTAATTTTAAAAAAAAAAAAAAAAAACAGAAGTGAATCATCTTATTATTAGATAGGGAAGAACAAAGAAAGAAGGACTCTCTCATAACAACTTGAAATTATCTTATTATAACATAAAGCCCATCATCAACAAGATTTTCCTTTTGTTAAATTTGTGCCCGAAGATAGCTATCCTACAACTACTTCCTGCATTATTTCAACATGACTCTTCTTTGGGATTATAATTTTACTCAATCAGCAAAAGGGTGCTGCAATACACTGAGCATTATAAACTTCAGACTCAGAAGAAGGACAAATCATGCAGTGTAATTTGAGCCTGTGACCTCCAATTCACAGAGCAACAATATTATTGGATCCATCAATCAGCCTATTTCTACATTATCCTACCAAAATAAAATACAGCTTTCAGCATGAAGGCAAGATGTTGACACAGTAGCTCCTACAATAAGAAAAAAGATCTCACGAGCATACAAAGATCACGTTTGCGTAGAATCCATGTTTGAAAATATAAAACTGCTTATGATAGCCAAAGCCAGGAGAAATGCCGTGTTGTAAGAATATGGCCCCTAATATAACTAAATGCATTATGGGTTACCAAAAATGAAAATGGGGCTATCCATTCCCAGATTATATTGCCATTTCCTTTCAGAGAACCTATCAAAAAAGCTGAAACTGTAGTTGTGCAAAGATCCTTTCAGAAAAGTCAGTGGAGCTGAAGTCTTGTATACAACTTCGGGTTAAATGCAATAGTGGTCACCTAACTTTACACTTATTACAGTTTGAGTACTAAACTTCAATTTGTTTAGTTTTGGCAACTTAACTTCGATTTTGTTTCAAAAAACGTGCTGCAAAAAAATTTAAATCCTCTAAATTTCTCTTCAAAACCATTTTAATCTCTCAATCTCTCAATCTCTTTATCATTTCAATTTAGTTCAAAAAATTACTAAATGTTTAAAAGTTTACCTTCTCTTAGACTCTGATACCACCTCGAGATGAGTATGTTCTTACTAGGTGGAATAAAAACAATTTCCAAATTTTTCCTTATTTCCTATAAATGTATAAAAAATACGGACTTATTTGCAAAAAATCTTCTATTCTGGATTAAAATAGTAATTTTGAATTGTTTAGGTACCAAAATTTTTTTTGAGTGATTGCTATGAAAATAAATAGGAGTTTGGTATTTAAAAAGACGCAAATTAAAGTTTGGTAACAAAATTGAAACAAAGCTAAAGTTCGGTACACTTCCGTGCATTTGACCCGTACAACTTCTTTTCTCTTCCTTGTGGCAGGAGTTTTGCTTTTATGTGTATGTTAAATTTATCTCTCTGTTAGTGAGAGTTTGGTAGCATATTAAATAGAAATCTCAATAGTAACATTATCAAGCTACCACCCAGGCAAAACATTGAAGAGGAGTAGCAGGATTGGACAGTAAAATTTAAACACAACAAAGAAAACATGGAATAGATTAATAGCCCCTAAAATATTAGATAACAACATTAGGAGGAAAAGCATTAACCTTTGGCAGAAATATGAACAATGCATCAAATCCCTACATATTGTTGAAGGATGGTCAATGACAAATATACATAATATATTTCTTAAGTTGTATTTTTTTCAACAGAGTTCACATATTACCAACTCATATTCTACACAGCAGGCAGGGAGACAAATTTTAATGGAGAAAGTATTGGCAGTTTAAAGCTTCTAACATTTTATTAATTAAATTATATGAATGAAGCTAAAGAAATTAATACGCACCTGTATACGACCCTTCTTTATGGCAATATGCAATGCTGTATTTCCTTTATTATCTTCCAAACTCAGAACAGCGGGGTCAGGCTTTAGCAATTCCATCACGATTTTCTCATTTTGCCCTTTAACAGCCATATGCAGTGCTGCTTGTCCTTTTTTATCGGTCCTTAGGCCTGTGCTTGGATCCTTGCTCAATAGGGACCTCACAACTTCCACATGCCCCATCCTTGCAGCTGAATGGAGAGCACTTTTGCCATTATTCCGGGCAATTTTAGCTAGATTTGAATCAGTTTCCAGAAGGAGATTGACCACATCAATATGACCTTGAGTGGCTGCCGTATGCAAGGCAGTTGTACCGGTTAAATCTGTTGTCATCGCCAAGTTGGGGAAAACATGCAAAAGTTCATTCAACACCTCTGCAATATTCAAAAGGTGAAAACATTTGTCAGACACAACAACTAGTATTTAAAAAGAAAGACAATGCTGAAGAAGTAGAATACTTTATTTGAATTATATTATTATAAATAGACAAGAGGTAAAGGCTTCCCCTTCCATGCTTGATTATCATTTACCTCATTACATAAAATTCCAACCTTGGAAAGAGAACGTGGTTGGTCAGTACAAGACTTCAGAGTTTTATGAGGACGGATATGGTCCTATATAGGTGAAATAGAAGAAAGCAATTCATGTATTATGAATTGGGATGAATGTGGCAATGGAAAGAATGTACGATTTGTAATTTCCTAAAACTAGTTTCAACAACAAGAGTACAAAACTCCTAAAACTCTAAGCCTTACTATTATGCTCCAGTGATTTCCAAAATAAAACTAATGCCCATCCAGCAAATGGTTAAACAAAGTCGAAGAAACAAAGAAAAATGAAAGTTAACTTAAAAGCATTAACTTTTGTTTTTCTTTACATCACTCTTTTTCTTAAACTTTATACTTAAAAATACTAATCTGAATCTAGATCACTAGCAAGATGAGACCTAGCCAGATCTCCAAAATAGCATAGGAGGCATTAATTAGACCAGAATTTAGACATTCAGGAACAAGTGGCACAAAGATATCCATGCCTTTTGAATGTCGAATAAAGGCTGGGAAATACCAGCAGATCCCATAGCTTAGAAATCATACACAATGTAACATTTGCATGCAGGTGAGATCAGAAAATCGCATTGCAACATATTTTCTCAAATAACTTGATGGACGCCATCCAGCCTCATAGGAAAATGTCATCAAATAAAAAATTCATTCTCACATTTCCAGTGCTACATAATTGCAATGGAAAACAGTCATAATTTGGTGGTCCACCAAAGAATACTAAGAGAGAAAAGGTAAAATCTGAAAATTAGATCATTACCAAGGTGACCCTGCTTTGCCGCAACATGAAATGGGTCAAATCCATTCCTAGCTGCAATTGCTGCAGTTTCCAGGTCCATGTACTCCAACATCTCTGCCACAACTTCCACATGCCCATTCTCAGCTGCTGCATAAAGGGGAGTTTCTCCTTCTTGATTCTGAATTGCCAATAAATCCTTTGACTCATTAGGATCACAATTCTGAAGAATCTCTCTAACTCTACTCAAATTCCCTGCTCGAGCTGCCAAATGAATCTGTGAATCACCTCGCTTTCCAGGTGATTCCTTGTTCTTTTTCTTCTCACCACCACCACCAATAAAACTAAGTTGCCTTTCCATCATAGTACGAAAACTCTTCTGTCTTTCCACAAAACCCCGAAAACTCTTCTGTTTCTCCAGTGCTCCTCGAAAGCTAGGGTGCTTTTCCATCAGTCCATGGGAAGTGGATGGATTTTCTGTGACACCATTAAAACTGGGAAGTTTTTCCATCACTTTCTGTTTAAAACTTACCTGTTTCTCCATTGTTTTCACCTTAAAACTTACCTGTTTCTCCATTGTTTTTCCCTTAAAACTTTGCTGTTTCTCCATTGTTCTTCCATTAAAACTTTGCTGTTTCTCCATTATTGTATACAATAACTCAACACAATAAAATAATACCAATCAATATCAGAAAGTAGTCACTTCCTTACAACAAAAGCCTGACTCTTTAAATTAGAAACCACAGAAACTAGTTCTGCTTCTCCATTATAATCACCTGAAATCTTGATTCTTGGATTTCAAACAAATAAAATCACCTCTGTTTCACCATGATCATGCCAAAACCATTGGCATCCTAACAAATAACACTATCTTTACTTGAAAACCCAATTCTTAAACTTGCAAGAAACAGTAACTAGAAATCACAAAAAGAACAAACTTGTATTTCTAGTTTTCTTTCATAGCTAAGCTGAACAGCATCAGCTGCAGATATCAAAAACTCTCTATCACTGACAAGTAAATCATCAATCAAACACAAAACCCAATTGGCATCTGGAAATAATCAAATAGACTTTATAAACCAGATCCAAGAAAAGTCTGATATACCTGATATTGAGCTCAAAAAGATGGGTTTTTGATATGGGAAAATGGATTTGTCAAGAATTTGAAAACCCAGAAAATAGTTTTCCAAGAAACTCAAATACCAACTTCCACTTGGTAACAAAAAGCTGAAACAGTAGCAAATATCAGCAACCACTTCTTTGTATGATTTCTTTCAAAGGAAAGGAAATTAGTGTTAAAAACTAGTTTCTTGCTTTTTGTGAAGTAATAATTATGTATGAAATGAGACCAAATCATAAGCAACAATCTTTGCTTAAAAAAAAAGATGGAATCTTTCATATTATTTCTTCATTTATTTGAAATTAAATTTCACAGTAAATAAGAAAATTAAAAAAAAAAATTGTTTAAGGACCACTTCCCTCCATATCATTTATTCATTGAATATATAAGGAAAGGACAGAAAAAAAAAATAAAAAAAGAAAAAAAAAAGAAAGGAGCAATATTGGTGAGGACAGCCACTTTTTTTTTTTTTTTGGTTGTTTGTTATTTTTCTCCTTAAATGAAACTAGCCCCTGTTTTTAAATGGCAAGATTGGTAAAATATATATGTGAAAAAAAATGGTAATGCAATATAATTTTTACAAATTAATAGTTTTTATATTAAAAAATTATTAATTTGGTTAATTATGAATTTACATTTTTATAGAGTAAAATCTATTTATTTTTTAGATAAAAGTTCATAAATATAATTTATTTTCTAAATGTAATATATATTATTTTATTTTATATAATATTTTACTAAACAAAGGTTATTTAAATAAATAAAAATGTAGTGATTTATCTTATAAGAAATATAATAGATACATATGATTAATTAATATATTACATGAATTTTAATCAATTTTTGAATGGTTATTGTTTTATAAGTTTAATAAATTATTAATATAATGTATTGGACATTACAACATCATAAATTTTAAATTTTTTTTATTCTTTACAATTAAATTCTATATTTTTAATCCAGTTTTATAAAATAATAAAAAATTAACCTTTAATTTTTAAAATGTTAAAATAAACGAAACATGCTAATATATCTATTTTATCTAATTAACTTAAAATATTTATACATATGACTCAGATTTATTTTATAAAACGAAAAAAATTGATAAATTAAAATAAAAATATTTTTTGGAGAAAAATTATGAGTCGTCCAATTATTTGGCGGCCATTATTGTGAAAATAATATCAGAAACTTACAAAAGCACTTTCAAAAGTGATAGGAAAATGGTGGGCACCGCCACTCCACACCCACAACAAAGAAAGAAACTTTTATGAAGGGCCATCGACCGACCTCTCATGGAACATGCATATATACAGTGAAATATTCTTTGTTAATTATTGTTCAAATAATTTTTTTATATATTCTCATATAAATTTGTTATATAAAAAAAATCAAACAGAACGAAATATTTTTATTTAATGGCTTAAATTTTTTAAATTAAGTAAAAAAATTATAAAAATGTGTTGCTATCCTTAATCAGTTCAATTCCAAAAAACTTAATTTCAATTTTAAATAAAATTTATTTATAAGCAAATTTTTATTAATAAAATCGGTGTTAAATTTAATTTAATTGTGAATTCGTACTTTGCGCATATTACAAATAATATAAAAATAGTTTAAAATAAATAATTAAATAATTTTAATATACTAAAAACTACAAATTAATCAAATATAAAAGTGTGCTTATTAATCAAATATATGAGTGAAAAATTACATATCTTTTACGTTTTAGGTTAAAAAAAAAGTGTTTTTATTTGAAGAAAAATATTTTTTTAATAAAAGGACGAGTAATGTTTCAAATGTAATATTATTGAAGTGTTTTATATTAAATAAAATTATATGTGTATTTTAATAAAATAGAATTAATAATATTTTAATAATTTAACACAAGTTTTTAGGAGTAAATATTGAATTATGGAGAGAGACACTTGTCAAATTTTAGTTTAATGACTTTGGATCTTAGCATTTAATATATATATTTATATATATATATATATATATATATATATATTAAAAATTAATTATAAAAAATTAATTTAATAATTTTTAGAATTTAATTTAATATTAAATAATTCAATAAAATGTAAAATTAAAATTAAAATTGAAATTTTTATTTAAACAAAATATAGTTATTTGAATTTATAAATAAATTTTATAAAATTATCAAAGAGAAACTTAATATTTATAAGGGTTATGATTTAATTTGCACTTGCAGATACCAATTAATAGCTATAACAAAGCTTCTCCAATTTCTAAAAGCATGACACATGAGACCATTATACATATGGAGACATGTTAATGCTAATTATAGACATATATATATGCACATGGCATGAAAGGAAACCATCCAACACAAAAACTTTGATATTTATTTGTTTATTTGTTGGATTTGTTTCCAATTTTAAGTAACCAAACTCAAAGAGGAGAAAATAATATAAAGTGATGCTGCTACTAATTGGCTTCAACATCACTTCTTTGGTTTTCAAAAACTATCACACTTGATTTTAAAAAAATATTTCAAACTTTTATTTTGAATTAAAATTAGTGTTTTAAAAAAAATATATAATATACAAAATTATAAATTTATTTTCTAATTACTTTAAACTAATAAAATTTTTAAAAAAATCATACGCAAACAAGGTTAATGGTTTAAAAAAAAGTACAAATAATTGCTCTAATTTAAGCGTTCCAGCTGTAAATTTTTTAAAATTTTAATATATATAGATATAAAATCTGTCCATAATAATTTTAAATAATAATAATAAAAAAAATAAACAAAAATGAAATTAACGTGCTGCTTATAATCAGAATAGCAGACGTATCTTCTTTTGTCCTTAATAACCGGCCAAGTCAAAGCCGCCAACCTTTTGGACATATTTTTCTCTTCATTTATTTATTTATGTATCTTTAATACAAAAAC
>CATIWK010250439.1:0-15001 GCA_949634005.1 Mallotus japonicus
TGCAAACTACGGTTTCTCTCATGCTGAACTGAGTAATTTCCAGCTTGTTGGTTCTTTATTTAAGCTGAAGAGAATCAAATTGGAAAAGATTTCAATTCCATCATTTTTGACGTCCATGCAATTGGAGAATCTTGAAAAGATATCTTTGGTTATGTGTAATATGGGCGAAGGTTTTAGCAATTCTGCTATCTGGATGCCTAATTTGGTGGAAATCATCATTGACTACTGTGACGATTTGGTGGAATTACCAGATGGATTGTGCAACCTTATCCGTCTAAGAAAGCTCAGCATAACTAATTGTCACAAACTGTCTGCACTTCCGGATGACATTGGACAGTTGGTGAATTTGGAGGAGCTAAGACTTAATTCTTGCATTGAATTGGTAGAATTGCCTGAATCAACTGGGGGGCTTCGTAAATTGAGCATTCTTGACATATCTGAGTGCTTGAGCATAACGAAATTGCCAGAACAAATCGGTGAGTTAAGTAATTTAAGAAAGTTCTACATGATTGATTGCTCAGGTTGTGAACTTCCGTTGTCAGTTGTGAACCTTGTCCACCTAAAGGAAGTGATAGGTGATGAAGAAACTGCCAATTCGTGGAAAAATTTCTCATCTTTCCTGCCAAATCTGACCATTAACGTTCACAAAGATATCAACTTGAACTGGCTTCGCTGATCTCTAAACTTTGACGATGTTTATTCTCTACCGAGGCTAATGCTAATGCCATGCACCACTCATTTGGTGGTCATGTAAAAGCATACTTCATTTTCTTTTCACCATATGTACAGTTTTGTAATTGATAGCTGCATCAAGTTCCCTGTAAAGATGAAGGGAATGGAGGTCATCACTTTTAAGAGAATGACTTGCAGAGAAACTTCTTCGGGTTCTTGAAGATCTACCGGACTGTACTTACCCCACAAAGAAGCAAATTAGAACAACTTGATTATATACATGCATGACTAAGCGAAGATTTCTGCAGTTCTGTGTTATGTATATGTGCCTAACTGCTATCAGAATAATGTAACCAATGGCTTGTTCAGGAAATATGAAAAAGTTCTACTGCATCATTTCATCATGTTAGGATAATGATATCATGATGTTCATTTTTTTATTGCAGCATCAAATCAAACTCTACTTGCAAAATTGACACAACTGGAAGATGCGACTGACTTTGATCTTTAGCTTTATTCAATATTGCATCATACAATTGTTCGAAAAAAAAATATATTGCATCATACAGGAATGATGGCGTTAACATGTCAAGTCAGTCAACCACTAGCATTTAAGCAACAAATTATTAGAGTGGATTGGAACATTTTCCCTCCTATGACTTGGAAAGGGCGTAATGACAGCGGCTTGGTTTTGAGGACTGGTCTAGCTGGTCTAGCACTATCTTTGGTCATATAGGTGGACCTCATAAAATAAAATAAAATAAAATAAAATAAAAAAGATTCCTCAACATCTGCTTTTTTCCATACATACTACTTGAGCTTAAGAAAAAAGTTTTGATGAATTTATGATCTTTTAATGTCACGAAAAAAGCATTTTTATTTAACTACTCAACCTTCACTTTAATAATTTTATTGGGTTATCAACTTTATCCTTTACTTCTTGATGTTGTAGAAAGATCCAAACTCGCAACTACTTTTGCTTCTAATACAAAGCACCCATCCTGAAGGAATCATAGAGTTTATGTAATTTTTCCTAATTTGTAATTTCTAGAGCATCCTGAAGGAATTAAAGAATTGATGTGAAAACATAAAAGCAAAAAAGCAAGTCAACAGCGAAGTTGCCTAAACAATACGCAGTAACTCAAGACATGGCACGCCGAAAATTCCTTCACTTTTCCTGATCCAGGAAATCGTTTCTTGCATATGACATTTGGGCAATGATACATGTGTCATTTCGGCAATGATAAAACTCTTCAAAGTGCAGATTGATATAAAAATTGATGTTGGCTCATTCATTCCTGAGAATTGTCAATTTTCTTTACAGGAAAAATAAACAGTGATGGCAGCAGATTTACTTGGCGGGGCTGCCGTTGGAGCAATACTTGCAGAACTGTTAGAATCAGTTCTGAAAGCTAAAAACAGAACGCTGATGTTCAAATCCATACTAAAGCGCATGGAAGACACGCTCGAATCCATTACTCCGACCATTAAAGAGATTGAGGAACTGAACAAGGTACTGGATCGAAGAAACGAAGAAATGGCGAAAATATTAGAAAACATCAAGAAAGGAAAGGAGCTGGTTCTTGAATGCTCAAGAGTGCATTTTTCACGGTGGAAGATGCTCTATGTATGTTGGAAGATACCCAAGTGCACAACAAAGCTTATCAAGCTAGAAAAGTCTCTGAAATTGTTCCAGATTACTTTGCAAGCTCAACAGGCAAGAGATGGTAAAGAAACATTGCTGGAGGTGAAAGATCTTCGCATGGATTTGAGGCGCTTAGGTTTGAATGCAAAAAGTAGTAGGGTGCATAATTTGCAGGATAAAAATCCTCCATTCGTGATTCCTGAGCCACTGGCAAATCCTGTAGGTTTAAAGGTTCCACTGGAGGAGCTGAAGATGGAGTTGTTTAATGATGATGTGTCCATGGTTGTGTTGTCTGCTCCTCCAGGTTGTGGGAAGACCACTTTAGCAAAACTTCTTTGTCATGATAAAGCAGTTAAAGGTAACAATCATAGTCTTGTAATTTTTTTTTTTTTTTGGGTTTAGTTGTGTTCTATTTTTTAGCAATAAAATCTTAGCAACAAAGAGCATGCTGGCATTCTATAAACATGAACTAATTCTATAGCTGAGAATTACATAGGAGGGATTTTATTATAAGAAATTGAAAAGATAAATCTTTTATAAACATTTGTTGGCTCAAATGGTGAAAAAATTGGTTTTATTTATGAAAAGTTGGTGTTCGAATTAGGAGAGTTTTGCTTTCTTTATGATGTCTATTTAATTTTTTTTATGAGATCTATTCAGTTTTATTCAAATTAATCAAAATTTTTATGGTTACAAGATAAAAAAAAAATTAGTTATTAAAAATAATATTTTAATTTATTTTTTAATCAAAGCTTCTATCCCTGTGGATTTTTTATAATTTTTTAAAAAAAGTTATATATACTTTTATATAATCGGTTCCCTTGCACCCTAATCATTACAAACGTAAAAGAGACAACGAGCAATTTTTTTAAATTAAAATCTGGCTCACTTTATTTTATTAAGGATAATGATAAGCGTCGCGCTAAGTGTCAAATTCTTCTTTTGTCCTTGTTAGTTTTTTTGAATTTTTTTTTTAAAATTCAATTTTTTTATTTTTTATTTTTTTTGAAATTTAAAATCTA
Source organism: Mallotus japonicus (assembly GCA_949634005.1). Taxonomy (NCBI): domain Eukaryota; kingdom Viridiplantae; phylum Streptophyta; class Magnoliopsida; order Malpighiales; family Euphorbiaceae; genus Mallotus; species Mallotus japonicus. The sequence continues at coordinate 3,340 of CATIWK010250439.1, forward strand.
GGTTGCACACAGGTAAACCCATCGTGTAAGAATTTAAATATCCGTAACCCGTAAAATTTTTTATAATAATTAAATGGAAAAAAATCTTTTTATTTCAAACTTTTTTAATTTCAATTTTTTGGTAAAAATTTTTTTTCAATGTAAAACCTAAATTACACATAGGTGAATCCGTCTTATAAGGATTTAAACACCCGTAGCTTATAAATTTTTTTTTAATAATGAAAAAGAAAAAAAATAAAACAAAAGAGGCATTTTGGTCATTGTGTCGCTATCAGCGACGACTAGCGACACTAATCTTTATCCTTATATTAATTTTACTGAACACACTATATGTTTTAGTAAACAACTTAACTCATTAATTAAGGCCATAATTAATAAAGTCAACAAAGTCAAATGAAAATTTTCTATAAGTGTATCTTGAAGGGATATTTGATATGGATTTTGAATTTTATGTAGAGAAATTTAAAGACAACATCTTCTTTGCAATTGTGTCAAGAAAATCAAACATGGAGGGCATTGTACAGAGGCTATGTCAGCACAAGGGTTGTGAGATACCTTCGTTTCAAAATGATGAACATATAGTCTACCACTTGGAGCAATTTTTTAAGAGTCTAGCACCAAGTCCTGTATTATTAGTCCTGGATGATATTTGGCATGATTCAGAATCTCTCCTTGACAAGTTCCAGTTCCAAATCCCAAATCACAAGATCTTGGTAACATCAAGGTCTACATTTCCAAGATTTGGATCTACATATAAGCTGAAGCCGCTCAATGATAAAGATTCCATGACCCTTTTCTACAATTCAGCTTTCCTTCCCAATAATTTACCTGATATTGATGAAGATGTTGTGAACAAGGTACCTTGTCAAATTCACAATACTGTTCAAGCATATACGCTTATTTTGTCCTGTTTTATAATACGAAGAGTTGAATTGCAGATAGTGAAAGGGTGCAAGGGTTTTCCATTAGCTCTTAAAGTGGTAGGCAGATCACTCTGTGGAGAGCCGGAAGAAACCTGGAAAAAAAGAGAAATCGAATTGTCAAAAGGCGGTACTATTTTCGAATACAGTGATCTACTCAACTGTCTGCAAAGCAGTTTGGATGCCCTGGACAGTAAGGTTAAGGAATGTTTCATGGACCTGTGTGCATTTCCTGAAGACCAAAGAATTCCTGTCACTGCCCTGATGGATATGTGGGCAGAATCATACGAGCTGGATGAAGATGGTGTATATGCTGTTGCCAACCTTCATGAACTCTCTACTCGGAATCTAATTGATCTTGTAGTCGCAAGGTATGCTGGCTTTGTCCTGCATATCCTGCAGGTTGCCAATTGATGTTTCATTGCTAAATTATTTTATATTTTGGTTTGTGTAATTGTAAGATGCGCGACAATCAACAACGCATCCAAACAAAAATGTCTGATGTAGTAGCATGAGAATGGAATTATCTGTGCAAATATCTGAAGGTATCATACTTGTCTCTAAGCAATTTATTTTCGATCCTGTATCAGGAAAGACCCCAGTGGCAACTATAATCAACACTTCGTTATGCAGCACGATCTTCTCAGGGAGCTGTCCATCCATCAGAGCGGCTTGGAATCCTTTCAGCAGACAAAAAGACTAATCCTGGAGATAAGTGCCAACGACGTTCCCAGCTGGTGGAAGCAACAAAAGCAGCCTACCATATCCAGCCGCCTCTTGTCTATATCTACAGGTTGTTCGTTTCTCTCTGTATAGCACAAGCGCATTCACACACGCATACGTGCCATACAGGGTTATGAGTTCATCTTCTTTGCACCTGATGTCTCAAAGCACATTGAACTTTTTTTTTTTTTTTTTTTTGCAGACGAGAAGTTTTCTTCAAGTTGGTGCAGCATACGAGCAACTGAAGTTGAGGTTTTGGTTCTAAACACGCGTACAAAGAACTACACCTTACCCGAGTTCATAGAGAGAATGAATACACTAAAGGTTTTGCTTATCACAAACTACAGTTTCTTCCCCACTGAAGTAACAAATTTCCCACTTCTTGGTGCTGTATCCAATTTAAAAAGAATCAGATTGGAGAAGGTTTCAATTCCTTGCTATGGCTTCACCTCTCTACAGTTCAAGAATCTACAAAAGTTAACCTTGGTGCTGTGCAATGTTGGTCAAGCTTTTACTAGTACTTCTGCCTTCCAGGTTTCATATGCATTGCCTAATTTGGTGGAAATAAACATCGACTATTGCAATGATATTGTAGAGTTGCCTATTGGCCTGTGTCAACTTGTTCAGCTAAAGAAAATCAGCATTACCAATTGTCACAAGTTGGTTGCATTGCCTAAAGAAGTGGAAAACTTGGTTAATTTGGAGGTTGTAAGGCTCACTTCCTGTATCGAACTCTCAGAGTTACCGAGCACGATTGGAAGCCTCCATAAGCTAAGCATTCTTGACATATCAGAATGTTCAGAAATCAGAAAATTGCCTGAACAGATTGGTAACCTGCAAAATCTAAGAAAGCTCCATATGATGGGATGCTCAAATAATATTGAGTTGCCACTATCAATCTTGAATCTCGAGCATCTCAAGGAAGTGATATGTGATGAAGAAATAGCCAGCTTATGGGAGCCTTTTGCCGACCATCTAAAGAATTTGAATGTAAAGGTGCATAAAGAAGATATCAACTTAAACTGGCTCTACAATTGTCGTTTTTGACATGGTTCAATCTCAAAGCAAGCCAAGCAGGCTCTGCTTCCGGCTCTGATGCAGTGTGTGCCCCTCTCCAGTAGTTTATGTTTGATGTTTTTGTAATCGAACTGTTTTGCACTATTTTTCACAATGGAAATGGTACATCACAATTGCCCTGATTCAGAAAATTAAAGAATAATGCAAGCATTTGATTACTTCAAATAAACTAACAGGGTGACTAAGAAAGCACCAATCCATGTCATCAAGGAACTACCGATGCTCCATCATTTAAATCTTTTAGAAGATTGTATGGTATCTACTTAAGGGAGAAGCTACCATGTGATAGCAACATCACTTGGGCACTAAACACCTAAAAGAGGGATAAGAAATGAAACAATATCATATTATTTAAAGAGGCAATAGAAAAAGCATAAACCAAAGAGTGAAGACATTATTCCACAGATTCAAACAAGTTGCTTGCATGCACCAGTGAGAAATCTATCTACCAAATATATTAAACTTATATAGGCATCTGTTACGTAAGGAATACAAACATTTATGCCAAAGCACATACAAACAACATAAAGCGGAGGACCAAAGCAAAAATGAAAAATAAGCGGTGGTTCAATGGGATGGCAAATGGGTGCATATCCCTAAGCTCGAGAATTTGCACCGGTTACCACCCCTTGTAAAGGGATAAGGTCAAATCCTTCCTCAGGGAAAGGAATAGAAGATTCATATAGTGAGCACAACAGACCCAAAGAAGCATATTGTACTTTCCTACTGTTTTCTATGCTAACCTACAACATTCTACAGTGCATTTTTTGACTAGAACTTGGTATGACCACATGAGCAAATAACAGATTCCTGTGAAGATATGATGTAATTAAAGTGCATAAACAATCTCTCCACTGCTATCAACATCAAGCTCAGACTCGGAATCAAAATCCATCATGTCATCTTCCATGTCAAGGTTGTCTGCCATAAAGCAATTAAGGCCATGTGTCCCAGCTGCCGGTATGGTGGCCTCAGAAATTATCTGCATGATGGTATCAACACTCTGCATAGGCTGATCAGGCTCTTCGAAATGGTTGCCCATCGTCTTTTCATCCATCAGGTCCATAGGAAGATTCTTCAAAAACCATTCATGGGTCTTGATTTGTGGAATGGTGATCCTCTGTTAAATGAAAACATACAAACATAGTAGCCTCAACAAGTAATCACACAAGCATAAGCAGCTCTGTTTTTAAATTGCTAATATTCATAACAACAGCAGGCATCATAACAAAGTTCAGCACAAATGTTGAGGCAAGTTCAAAATAATAAAACTAATTCAAATAAAAGGTTTATTAATGAATATTATGTATTGAGCATTAGAATTGTGTTCATAAATGATCCCATTTAAATTCACACAAGTACACTTCTTTTTACCCATGACCATGCAAAGATACACAGAAGAAATTAATGCAATTGTTAATTAGCAGTAAAAAACACATATCAAATGTGTATAGCTATATAACATAACTAGATTCATAATAAAAAATATTACTCACAGCTGCTGGGTCGAAAACAAAAATTCGGGAAATGAGGTCACGACATTCAGGAGAAATCTGAACAACATCTGGAATGGAATACTGGACACTAAGAATTCTCTGCAAGGAACCAACAAGAATGTTGTTTTGCAATGCAAGAAGTATTAAATAAGAAGGCATTAAATATTGTCAGGAGCTAAAGATATACCTGTATTGTCTTCCTGAAGTCCTTTGGCTCATCAGGATCCTCAAAGGGATACGCCCCAACCAGCATCACGTATAAGGTCACCCCACATGACCACACATCTGCAATCTGGAATAACAGAACAAATCGACTTGTTTTCTGTACTATATAATCAAATTCTGGAAAACAAATGTAAAATGAAATAGCATATCCACATGTGGTCCCAACTTACAAATTGCTTGAACAAAGAAGACAGAGATGCAAGAAATCAATGCAAAGTTATGAACATTGAATACAAGAAGTTGCTTGCCATGGCAAAGTCAATCAAATATCTATGTGGTAAGCCCATGATATCTGGCCAAATATACATTCTCATGCTTCTTCCTATATCACTTGTATAAAGAAACAACAAAGACAATATGTTTGCAAATATAACACCAAATATATTGATATAACCAGTCAATATAATAAACATCTACCTCAGCATGTTAAAAGTGATCTTGCTGGCCAAACATCTATTAATTGAATAGTGAATTATAACAAATGATATTACCTTCCCATCATATTTTTGTCTCAACAACACTTCTGGAGCAATGTATGCAGGAGTTCCTACTGTTGATTTTGGTTGTGAATGAAGCACAGAAGACTGCAGAAAGGCACAAAAAAAAAATAATAATAATAATAATAATTAATGATTATAAATGTTCCTTAAAGAAAGAGGATGCAATCAGCAAAACACTGAAGTTCAACCAGCAAATATGTTTCACAAAGTTGGGACGAATAAAAAGAACCCCTCGTACCAATTGCAAGTACATTCCAACACTCTGTTACTAAATGCTATTCATTCTCAGTTAAGCAAATATAAAAAAAAAAAAAGACAGAAATTTGGGATATTGCTCTAGAGCCTGGAGGGTATAAATGCATAAAAATATAAATCTATATGAATTGAATTCTTACATTTTGTTTATCGCTTCTCACAACGTGCATTCTACTGCTTCAGTACAAGCAAGTTCAAATAAGAAACTATGCTACGTAAACTCGAGGTCTCAATTCACATGATGAAGGAAAAGATGATAATGAAAAAGGAATTCATTTTCTAATTTTGTTCAATGGCTTTTAAAAAAATCATTTTCATTGTCTGACCATACATTCTTTTCTTTTACCGACTGTTAGCTTTTAAAGCAGCAAAAGGCAAAAAATGCAAATTTAGGAAGTTAAATAAAATAGGAATAATAATCATACAGGCTGTAGGAACATTGAAGTAATTGTATGTGTTTCTAACATTACAAATCACCTTACCAACAGTATTTCAGAACTTCAAGTTATCATACTTAAGCGTTTCACTGTAATTATTATTTTTTTGTTTTTAAAAAAAAGAAGGAAAAGAAAGTCCCTCAAATAAGAACCACAATTCCTTGGTCATCCTAACTTGATGATTCAGTTTCATCCAATGAAATTGAAAGCATCCCCCTAAGTAGCATAATTTTGAGAAAATTCATAATCACAACCTTCAGATATCATTAAAATGACAAGCATTTAATTGTCACTCAAAAGGTTCAGAGAGATTAGAAGAGAAATAGAAAGCAGAAATGAGTAAATGACAGTACCTTAGAGTACCCAAAATCACAAATCTTCAAACGAGGAGCTGGGCTTCCATCCAATAGAGTGTTTTCCAACTTCAAATCACGGTGACATACTTGCTTCATCAAGAAGAACAATAATGAAGCAACATAAAGTCAAATAAATATACTCTAAACCAGAAAACCACAATAACAATACAAACATAGTGCGTTTTGAGTACCATAGCATGGCAGTAGCTAACACCTGATATGAGTTGTTGAAAAAAGAATCGAGCCTGAACCAAGAACCACAGTCAAAAACAAAACAACATACAAACAGCAAGAATCTAACAGAAACCAGCAATTAGTCGGTTAGTATATTGGAATGTATACCTCATCCTCACTGAAACGAACAGCATTGCAGATTTTCTCAAAAAGCTCGCCTCCGGATGCATATTCCATCACAATGGCCAAATGGGTAGGAGTTAAAATAACCTGAAACAGGATTTGCAATAACTTCTCAAAAGCCAACAGAACACCTCTTCTGAAAGTGATATAAAATCTTAACAAGCCATGAAACTAAAATTAACAAAACAAACAAACCTCTTTAAACCTCACAATGTTTGGGTGCCTCAATGACCTGTGATTAATAATTTCTCTTTGAACATTTTCATCAATCTGTAACACATTTCCACATCAAAAATTACTATAACCATTCAATAATAATTCTCTAAAATTTAACAAAATTAAAATCAAAATCAAAATATTAAAAAAAAAAAAACACCACATGCTATGTAGTAAATAAAATTAAAGTCAATTTCAATTAAAAGCATCACACCAAAAAAAAAAAAGCGGATAAATACAATAAACTTTATAATAGAAATAATTACTGAACTATAAATGAGCAAACATAATTTACTAAATTTAGCAGACCAAAAAAAAAATATTAAAACAATTAATAAATTTGCATAAATAGAATTATAATAATGAAAAAGGGACGGACCAGACCGGACCTTATCACCTCTCTCGATATACTTAACGGCGACGAGTTCTTTTGTAAGCTTATCACGCATCAACCTAGCGACACCGAAATTACCAGAGCCGATATCTCGGACGAGATCGTACCGGTCACTATCGTGCATGATCGGCATATCCATAGCAGAACCAACGGTTATCGTCGACCGATCCATTATCGTCTCAACTGCTTGTGGTTAATTTTTTTCCCAGTTTTGCCCCCCGGCCTCTTCAAAAAACTTCAACTAATCACATTTAAAAACGACGACGTTTCTATGGAAGGAAAAAAAATTAACACAGCTAGATCGCTTGACTCGGTTATTGTGAATTCAGTGAGCTGTGAGATGGTGATCTGAGAGATGATTAGAGTTGTTGTTAATATCCGAGGGTGCGGAGTAACAGTGAAAGAGAAGGCGAAAGATATTTTGGTTGCAGAGGAGGAAATGATGGTGTGCTGAAAAGGAGATATTTACTATAGAGAAGCTGAATGAAGACAACCAACTGAAAAAAAAAATTAAAAAAATTGCTGTTGGTTTTGGTGGAGGAGGATAATAAAAAACGACGGCGTTTCTTTTGGTGGTGTTCTTGTCTCCCTCTCTTTTTTATTTTGTCGTGTTGCGGTGTAAAATGACGTTCTTTACAATAATCTCCTCCTACTTGCCTCAAATGCCCCTGGTCTTTTTGGATATAAATAAATATTGTTTTTTTTTTTTTGCGTTTTAGTTTTTTTTTAATTTACTTGGACCAAGTTTGAATTTAAAAAATATTTATTTGTGTGTTGTTAAATATGATTGTGAATAATATTAGTGGATTAATGATGAAATTAAAATAAAGTGTCAATTCAAATATTATTTGTTGAATTAATTGATAAACTTAACTTTGTAACTCTATTGTTTATAAAGTATTTTTATATTTCATTAAATTTATCTTCACTTCTATCAAAAAGATTAATGATCATTTTTCTGTAAAAAATTTATATAACATAAAGTTTAAATCATACTTATGTTAGTTATACAATTAATTAATATAATTTATAGAAAAATAATTAAAGATCGATGTAACTTAACCACCAAATGCTAAGGATGACTTTTTTTTTTCTTTTGTTAATAGGGAGATCATATCACCTAGGTATTGATGGACTGTATAATAGGGGCAGCCCTCCTCTTCTTTTAAATTGACGATAGAAAGATTCGAACTCTGCACCATAGAATATCCTTGTAGAAGAGTTACCACTTAATTACTTTCTCACTAGATAGTAGTACGATTCAAATCCTACACTTTAAAATGTTTTTACAAAAGAGTTATCATTTAACTAGGGGATTTGAGTTTATGTGATTGGTTATTAACAATGTTTAACCATCTTCAAGCTGATCCTTTGCATCTATTTGCTACTAATTGTTGGGGCCTTTGGAATAATCGAAATCAGTTTGTCTGGCAAGGCTTGTGTGGTTCTGTTGAGTCTGTGCTTAATAGTGCAGGGGTGTTTTTGTACCAGTGGAATGTTGCTAAAGGTAGATATAATGTTGGTAGTGTGGGGTCTGATGTTTCGGCTGATGGGGATGTAGTCTAGTCAAGACCTTTTAATGGTTGGGTTAAGATGAATACAGATGCTGTTTTGTTCCCTAACTCTAATTGAGTTGGTTGTGGGTTTGTTCTTAGAGATTCCGCTGGAGTTTTCCTAGCAGCAGGTTCTAAGGTTCTCGTTGGTAATTTTTCCCCCAAAGAGGCTGAAACTCTTTCGATTCGAGAAGCATTATCTTGGTTGAAGAACCGTGGTGTGGATTCGGTTGTAGTTGAGTCTAATGCTCAAGGTGTTATTGCTAATCTTCTGCAGCCTAATGGGACTTCAACGTTTGACGTTATCATTTCTGATTGTTTGATGTTTGCTTCTTTTTTCTCTAATATTAAGTTTCGTTATGTTAGAAGATCAGCAAACGAGTTAGCTCATTGTTTTGCCAAACTTGCTCGTGGTTCTGCTGGTTATCAAGAGTGGTTTACACCACCTGATATTGCTTTTGATGTATTGGCTAGAGATAGTCATATTTAGTAATGAATTCTGTTTTTCCTTCAAAAAAAAAAAAAACTATTCTCTTACTAGCATGACTTTTTTTTTTAATAAGAAAGGGAGGTAAATATTGAACTTTAACCTATTCATATTTTAATGGAAGTTTTTAATTAAATTGTTCAACTTTCTGGAAACACTATTTATAATTTTTTTTTCAAAGAACTACTTATAACTTATTTAGTAATACATAAATATATCCAAAATTTGTTGTGGGAGCTAGTTAATTTACATTTGGATAAAAGATTTTTACACTCCTTTCGTTGATAATTGCACTCCACTTTAACTTTAATAAATGTTTAAATGGCTTAACTATCCTTAATTTAAAATAATTATGTACATTTTACTATTAATATTAACTCAAAAATTTGTTTAATTCATGTAGATAAAAATCTGATAACTTCAATACAAATAATTTATTTTGATTTAATAATTTTTATATTATAATCACTGAGAATTGTTTATAATTTTATTAATTTATTATGTTATTTTATTTTGTGTTCAACTTGTACTGTTAGAATTTTAAAAATAGTTATATTTATTTGCTAAATTAATTATGCAATATATATTTTTTAGTTTTTAATTCTTTAATGCTTTTATGTGTTTATACAAATAATATTTACATTTAAAAAAATCAATGGTAAATTTAATTTTGATTTTTTCAATCTATTCTTTTTTTAATAAAAGTGATAGGATATAATACTGCAAATATTATATGTACTGAAAAAATTAATATAAAATAAAATAATTAAAAAATACTTTATATGTATTAATTTTTTTAAGAAAATAGAACCAATTAAGTTGATCTAAATTGATAAAGTATTCTTTTTAGTTATTTTATTTTATATGAATTTTGTCAATACATATAATAGTTTTTGAATTATATCCTATCATTTTTATTTAAAAAAAATTGAATGAAGAAAATTAAAATTAAATTCGGCATTGATTTTTTTAAAAAATGTAAATATTATTTGTATAAACACTTAAAAGTAGTAAAAATTAAACATTAAATATATATATTGCATAATTAAATCAGAAAATAAATAGAATTATATTAATAAAATTTTAACAATATAAGTTGAACTCACAATAAAATAACATAACAAGTTAATAAAATGATAAATAATCATGAGTGATTATAATATAAAAATTATTAAATCAAAGTAAATTATTTGTATTAAAATTATTATTTTTTTGAGAATATTTAGATTTTTATTGTGTATGAATAATTAAATAATTTTTTAAGTTAATATTAATTATTGTGAAAGGTATATAATCATTAAAAACTAAGAGTTGATTTCAAAAAAAAAAATTAAAAACTAAAAGTAACTAAGTCATTTAAATTGTTAATAAAGTCAAATGAAGTGCAAATATTAAGAGAAAGAGTGCAAAAATCTCTACCTTTACATTTAGTTTCTCATCCTAGTTAATAATGCCAAATAAGGAAATTCTATTTACACCAGTACTTTCAACATATACTAAGAAAGTAATTGAACTTTATATCAAAAAAAAAAAAAAGAAAGTAATTGAACTTCAAAAAGATTTTGTACAGAGCATAAACCTTATAAATCGCAATAATAATAATGAAAAAGTAACATTATCCATTTAAAAAAATAGCGGTCGATATTTGAGGGATAAAAAGGTCATTCCACGGCTGTTGGCATTGCCCATCCAGGACAGAGCCTTGGGAATAAAGGAAAGTTTCTGACTTTTTAAGGATTATTATATGATTATTGCCAAATAAAGAAATAATAAGCTCCTCGTGATTGATAGAATATTTTTGGGTGCATGAAGGTGTGAAAAGTAGACACAATCTGAGCCTTTAATTGGTTAGACTTTTTTAAGATTCTCAATTTGAACAGGAGACCATGAGCATCATCAGCCATTAATTTTCTTTACTTTTTAGGAACTGAATGGTGAGAATCTTTTCAGTACGCTTTTGCCTTTTCATAGCCGAGAAGGAGCATTTTGGTTTGGAATTTCAGTGGCTAAAAGATCAATTTGCCCCCTGAATTTGCTCCAGGTTCAAATCACTCCAAAATTAACTAATAAAATTTAAAATTTATGTTTGTTAAAACTTAACTATTTATTTATGGTTGCATAAGACACTAAAATAATTCATATGATTAGTGATCATATTTCTTCATACACTATATTAAAATTTTAATATTTACTAATTATATTATACATTCCAATTAATTGTCAATGAAATTTTAAGATTTGTATAATATAGTAAATAGATTTTTTCGAATCCAATAGGATTTGATCAGCATTGAATTTATTTGTAATTACTTGCCATTAAAATATGAAGGTTTGTACAATTCAGTGAATAGACTTCAGCATTGAACTTATTTGTTATTAACTGTCACTAAATTTTTAAGTTTTATACAATAGGCTTTGTTCAGTATTGGACTTATTTTTAATTAATTGCCGTTAAAATTTTAATATTTTAACAGTCATTGAATTTTTTTTTTTTTTTTGGTTACAGAGGAGGCTTAAAGCCAAAAAAGAAACAGAAACAGAAAAGGTTAAGTCATTGAATTTTTTTAAGGTTTGCATAATCTAGTAAATTGATTTTTCTATATCTAATATGATTTGTTTAGTATTGGACTTATTTATAATTAACTGTCGTTAAAACTTTAAGGTTC
>CATIWK010250454.1:0-12579 GCA_949634005.1 Mallotus japonicus
TGAATTGGTTGCCTCTTTTCCCATCTTTGGATAAATCCCTGGTAGTGACGGGAGTAAGCGTGCAATTTTTGGAACATATTCTGAATATGACAACATCAATTACTCCACCTCTCTGTAAATTGAAGCAGCTGAAGATTGAAAGCTGGTGTGTGTCACAGGAGGGTCGGGTTACATCGCATCATGGCTCATCAAATTATTGCTTCAAAATGGCTACACTGTTCATGCAACAGTTCGTGACATAAGTAAGCAAGCCATTTTACAAGCTCAATATCCTATAATTATGAATTACAGTTTTCCTTCCATGTTTTTTCACATCTTTTTTTTATGGGTTTAATTATTTAGTAGCAGTTGCTAGCTCTAAGCATCAAAGTGTTGCCTTTTACCTGATTTTGTTTATGCTTCTTAAAATTCTAGATCTGGGTATTGCTGGTTTCTGGTAATCTTTTATGTGCTCCAATCTGCTTGTTAAATAATGAATGAATCGGCCTTGGAGTAAGTGGCCCTGTGATTTTTTCAGACACAGAAAGTTAAGTACCAAGTGAAAAGTCAAGAGAAAGAGAAAGGATGATTTTGTACAAACCAATGAATGATTTTACAAAAAAAAAAAAAAAAAAAAAAAGACTATAACATATGCTGCTGTTTTTAAACTCTTATTTCAGCTCACTTTTAATATGTCTCAGATGATCCAATCAAAACTGCACATTTACTTGCACTTGATGGAGCCAAGGAAGACTTCATTTGTTTAAAGCTGATTTATTGGAAGAAGGGTCTTTTGATGCTGCAGTTGATGATGGGTGTGAAGGTGTTTTCCATACAGCTTCCCCTGTAATATTTTCAGCCACAGACCCATAGGTTCATCTTCAATTTTTTGTTGTTTCTTTGCTTTGCACCAATCAAACTTGATATATTAGGATTATGTATTGGCAAATTAGCCCCAGTAACTATCGAGCCATGGGCTGTTTTTCTTTTTGCTTGTGTTGCCATTGATACTGTTTTAGCTCTAGTAGCTATCTGCTCATGTGTTATATTTCTTTTTGCTTGTGTTGGCATTGATACTGTTTAACAGACTTTACTCTCATGGAACAGACAGAAGTAATTGATCCGGCAGATAAGGGGACACTTAATGTTCTTAAATCTTGTGCAAGAGTTCACTCTATCAGGAGAGTAATTATAACATCTTCATTTGCAACTGTTCCATACACTAGAAAACCTGTTGGCCCTGATGTCATAGTTGATGAGAATTGGTATTCAGACCCAGATTTTTGTAAGCAACATAAGGTTTTTTTCTCTTTTTGTGCTTGTAGAAAGCTGCACATTTTTAATAAAAACATCTTCCAACCCTGAATTAACAACTTTAAGATGGTGGAAATGTAAAATATGTGTGTATGTGTTGCCATTTCTTTTTGTTTTGCTTCGGTCTATATTGAACAATTCAATTCAGACAATATTGCTGTCAAATGTAACAAGTTCTTGAATTTAATATCTTAATTCAATATTACTTCTTTTCCTTCAGCTCTGGTATCAACTTGGAAAAACCTTAGCAGAGGAAGCTGCCTGAAAATTTGCAAAAGAAAACGGGATAGAGTTGATTACAATGCATCCAGGATTCGTCATTGGTCCTCTTTTACAGCCAACTCTTAATGCTTCAGTGGAAATAATTCTAAAACTAATAAATGGTATACTTCTGCAACTATTTTATGAATATACTTGCATATATTTTTCAAATAAAAATCAAGTTTCAAAGTTCACCTTGGCATATCCAGACTAACCATATGATGAAATGACTCCATGATATTATTAACAAGTGTCATGCACATTTAACCTTCAACCACAGTTCTGCATAATTTTCTTGGGCAGCAATCAGTTGAACATTTATATTTCAGGAACTCAGGAGGAGTATCCCAATGGGCGTTTTAAATGTATTGATGTTAGAGATGTTGCATATGCACATATTCAAGCATTGGAGATTTCTTCAGCAGCTGGCAGATATTGTTTAATTGAAAGTGATGAACACTTCTCTGAGATTTTGAGGCTTGTGCATCAATATTACCCTACCCTGCAACTTCCACAAAAGTAAGTGATCTTTTCTGCACACTTTGAGTAAAAATTATTCGTGGAAGTGTCCTGTAAGATCATTCTAAAATTGCTTACCAAACATAAGGTTGCTCATTGCTAGAATTTATTTGGCTGAATTTATCTTTGTGTGCTGCCCAATTAAGAGGCTTGTTTCTGCCTGCGCTAGGTGTAGCACTGGGACTGGAATAAACTTCTTAATGAAGTATGGGATATCGAAGGAGAAGGCGAAAACTTTAGGCACTGACTTCATTCCTTTTGAGGTGAGTCTGAGGAACACTATTGAAAGCTTAAAGGAGAGGGGCTTCCTTAGCATCTGATTTTGGCTGTTGTTGGAAACAGTGGCAAATATTGCGCAGATTTCATTAGCAAATTCACTGTCTTCAAAGTTTGTGTTTTCGTTTGAAATGCATAGACAGGCACATTCTGTAGATTAAGTTTTATATGTTCTTTAAAGTAACTAGAAATCATGTCTCACTTGTTTAACTGTGGAATAAGTCAGCTATGATTGGCAAGGGTTTCTTGCTTCTCTTCTTTTTTGTTATAATTTCTAAATTTTGCTTTGGTAGCTGTAAATCTAGAAGTTATTGTGCTGTTTTTTTTTTTTTTTTTTGATTGTTTTGATTGAACAAAAGAATTCCAAAATGATTTTGGTTTGGTTCGGTTCTTGGGATTTTTCAAGGATGTTGCTCACCGCCTTCCAAACAGAAATGAGAGCTCATATTTTACGTTAAGGAGTAATCAGCCATGTCAATGCTCCTCCAATCAAATTCAACATACCAAGATTCCAAATTATTACCAAAATCAAGTGCAGTTAAAGGAAAAAAAAAAAAAAGAAACAGACCACAATGATGAGAAAATGTAGACAGTTCCAAGGTTTATTATAAATATGAAGATTGGATTAATTTCCAACCTGTGTAGCTTGTGCTTGGCTACTAGGATTCTGTTCATCTGTGATTTATTATTATAGTTTCTGTTGCTGTGTTGCATAATGGAAGTGAAATGAATATTTCTTTTTAAAATTCCTGAAATATATTAACAATTTTATGTTCGTCAATCTTCTTGCCAAAAATTGAATCTAGTGAGCTCTAATCTGGACTAAGTAGCCAAGCACTGAATTCAAATATATTGAGTATAATCAAAAACAGAAAATTACTACAAGATGAAAAAGGAGAGGGAGAAAGAGTGTGATTGATTGCAAGAAAATTAGTTGATTAGTTAATGGGTAATGTGAAATTTAGTGTTTGCTTTCTCCAGTATTCTCTTTTCAGTAGAACATTCAGTGGTAGTCTTTGAACACCCATTTCAGCTCTGTTTCAATATTTGTTCTGTATCCCAGATGATCAAAAGAAAATGGCACACTTATTTGGACTCAATGGAGACTTCATTTGTTCAAAGCTGATTTACTGGAAGAAGGGTCTTTTGATGCTGCAATTGATGGGCGTGAAGGTTTTTTCCATACAGCTTCCCCTGCGTCTTCTTCAGCCATTGACCCACAGGTCCATCTCCCACCATTCACTGCCTTGATCCAACCAATCTTAATATCCAACAGTGTTGCAATTCCTTACTCTTTTGTTTTCAGTTGGCATTTTTCTCGAAGTTCTCATGATTCTTCATTTTAAGCATTATTTAAGAACAATATTTGTACTTACATTGTGACTGCATGATAGGGTAAATGTCATATAATTATACAATACTATTTGCATGTATCAGAAGGAATTAATTGATCCTGCGGTGAAGGGAACACTTAATGTTATTAGACCTTGCTCAAAAGCGCATTCTAGTAGGAGAGTGATTCTAACATCTTTGTTTGCAACTGTTCCACACAATAGAAAAACTATTCCCCCTGATGTCGTACTCTGATGAGACTTAGTATTCAGACCCAGCTGTTTCTAAGATGGACAATGATACCCGTCACGACGTCGCGAGTCTCGACGAATATCACCCTAGGTCCTTGGAAAATTGCACGTTAGGTCCCTGTAAAATTCAAAAAAATTTTGACTTCCGTTTTTACCCTCGATACAGGGGGGCTGTCAATTGGTGGGGGTCATTTTGGAAAATGACCCCCCCATGATGCTCCTGTTGCTTGTCGCGAATCGCGACAAGCAACTTTATCCTTCTAAGATATAGAAGGTTGTCTCTCATTATTTATTGCTAATATGATACTCATATAGTTGTGAAAGCTAATCTTTAAGCCCCTGCAATTAATAGCTTCGAAGATGATGAAATTATAATTGTTTTTTTTTTTTTCTCTACTTCTTTTTGTCTTGAGTAGTTCAATCTAAGGGTAATATGGAGACGTTATGCTTTTAGCAACATTTGATAAGCCATTTAAGCTGGATGCTCTCCAGAGACATGATCATTCCTGTCTATACCACCGAAACATCTCTATGAGACTATGACTGCAATATGCTTGGAGAGACTATCCCTCTCTAATCATAGATAAGGTTTTCACATGTGTATCTAATTTTTCTTCGCAACGTAATCTCAGCTTCTTTCTACAGCTCTGGTATCAACTTGAGAAAACCTTAGCAGAGGAGCTGCTTGGAAATCTGTGGAAGATTAACAGGATTGAGAGAAATCGTCACTTTTCTGAGCTTCTAAAGATTGTCCATCAACGTTACCCTACATTGTACCTTCCCAAAATGCAAGTAGAGATATATATATATATATATATATTTTTAACAGTGTAATTCTATGGTACTTCTTCTGGACCAATTATGTATGTAAGTAATTTTCTCAGTTGAGTCATTGGTAGTTAGAAGTTATGAATCCATTCATTTGAAGTCTCGAGAGATCAATCAATTGTAAGCATTGGTTTCCGTTAGTAAGTCACAACTTTGAGTCAAATGTTGTTTGTTGATGTCAGATGCTACCTTGGAATGAGTTTCATTCCTTTAGAGGTTAGGCTGAAGGACACTATTGAAAGCTTGAAGGAGAAGGGCTTCTAAGAATTTGATTTCGGCTATTGATGGGAAGAGAGGCAAATCATCCATTATTCTCAACAAAAAATAGAAGTATTAGGCCAATTTATTAAAAAAAATAGAAATTCAAATTATTTATTTTTTTGACACAAATTTAAAGAACCATTTGTCCGTTGCCAAAATATTTATGCGCAGATTAGTTTGGACATTTACATCATGATTAGCATATATTTCAGATATTTCAATGTCATTAATCCAACTATCGTTCCTAATACAACGTAAGATCCTCCTAATTTCATCATCATCACCATCTATTAACAATAGTCCATAATTTAATCTTTTCAACTTCAAGCACAAAAAATTGTGCTTATATACGCATACACAAACTGCTTCATATATTTTTTTAATATTTAATGTAATTAAAATCAAAGTTATAAAATGGTGTCCATCTCCCCATCTAGATAATTAGGAGTAGAACCATGTGAAGGGTCTTTTTTTTTTTTCAAAAAATTACTTCAAAATATTAAATAAATTCAATGTCTACCCCCAAACTTTTATATATATGTTTTTGTTTTAATCCCTTTATTTCTATTGAAATTTTACCTTATTCTATTATAATTCAATTATAGCCCCATACTTATACTTCTAATTCGGCCCCTGTACTGTACATAATATCAGGATAAAAGAATTATCTACCATAGTTAAAATGGATGTTCACAATAATGTACATCATGTAAAAAATAAAAAATGATAAATGATAAAAAAAAAAAAACAAAATCTAATCGTTAATAAAAAAAATAAAAAAATAAAAAGACAAACAGATCCACCATTGAGCATTTACAGTATACTTGCATACCATTAGGACAAGACATGCTAGTCTACCATTTAAATACAAACAAACATACATACTAACAAGACCACAGGAATAAAATATGGTGTAGGGAAAGGTTGGAGGTTTGCACCTTTTTCCCATAAACATATAATGCAGTGGTGGAACTAGAATCTACGGGTGTAATGTGACCAATGGGGGATGAAAGGGCATTTTTGTCCACTTAAATGATAAAATATTGACTTTGTGTCTAAGGAAACCACATGGGACAAATTTTTTTTTTTTTTTTTTCATTTGGTTGTTATATTAGAACTTTTAAAAGGCAGAACATAAAACAATGAAAAATTAAATCTATATTTTCTATATTTTTTATCAATATTTTAGCTCCGTAACAGAGTGATAAACTAGTTCTTATACCATGGACCCCTGTCCATGTTGCAATATGAATCAGGAATCATTACACGTGTGAGAAAAAAAAACGTGTGCATTTTTTTTTATTTTACATCAAACATCTTTTTTTTTTTTTTTTGCGCATATTCATTACTTTCCACCTATATATTCATTGAAAAATCAATGAACATATAAGTGAATATCAATGAATATACTGTAGATTCATTTATCTTTACCTACAGATTCATTGATGTTCACCTTAAAATTCATTAACCTTTGTCTTGAAATTCATGGTGTCACCGTATGTGAAAAAAAAAAACGCACTTTTTTTTTTTTTTTGCAAATATTCATTACTCTTCACCTATATATTCATTGAAAAATCAATGAACATATAAGTGAATATCAATGAATATACTGCGGATTCATTTATCTTTACCTACAGATTCATTGATGTTCACCTTAAAATTCATTAACCTTTCTCTTGAAATTCATTGATTACAGCCGAGTGTTCTAACATGAACAAGCTCATCCACTGTCAAAGAAAGAAAAAATTATATCTAGAACAAGCTCATCCACTGTCAAAGAAAGAAAGTCTACCATTAAGAATACAATTGAATGAAACTGAAGTGTTCAAGTCAATTGAATTATGAATAGTAAATTCTCATGTTAGCCAGTGGCTAAAAACTAAATCTTTTGGCATTTTCGAAGAAATGAAATCACGCTAAAAATTGAAAGATTTCGCAAGAATTGAATTCAATTACGCGATCTATTCCAAACACCCTTCCCATGATCAAAACAAATCAGTGTGATGAGGCAACCAAGAGGACCGGAATCGTAAAGCCCAGTGACACCTCTATAAATCTTGAATGACGGAATGTAAAACAAACGCCGCTCCAAAGTGTTCACCACAGCTTGATGAAAGGCTTCCCTATTGAAGGAGCTATCAGGACGGCCATTTCCACTAACAGCAGCTGGGTAATTGGAAATGGTGCTTGGTAATATTGGCCATGCTGTGCGGAAGAAGGTGACAGAGAAAAGAAAGGCAATGAACAAGAAGATAACAAACAAAAAAAGTTGGAAACCACGCGTGAAAGGAAACCACATTAAAAGCGTGTTTTCTCACATGTGAATGTACTCTGGTCCATATTATTACATGAATAGGGGTACATGATATAATTTACGGTGATAAACTATCCATCCTAAATGGATTAGAAAAATTCATGGGACAATTACATTGATGGTCTCATGATCCAATTATATTATCTGTATTTTTTTTCAAGGTTGTTGTCAAAATCATTGAGAAAATATCATTTTTAGCCCTCATAATTTCATTTTTAATATTAAGTTTGTATATTAAATTTCTATAAATTTATTTTTTATATATTAAATCATTTAATCAAAATTACAAATTATAGAAAATGTAATTAAGTTCCTTTATTATTAATCTAAAACTATTACCTATTTATAATGTTAATCTTAAATCAATTAAATTCTTAATTTTTAAATTTTTATTAGAATAATCTCACCTAAAATTATCAAAAACATAAAAATATATTCATAATTCTCTTAAGTAATATACATGTAAATTATTTGTTTTTAATAAATTTTTAGTAATTAAAAAATATGTATAATGTGTTTAAAATTTTGATTAATAAAGTTGAGATATGAAATTTTAATAAATATTTTTATTTTTATTATCAAAGCTATCATTATATGTCACAGGAATTAATTTATTTAGGTACAAAAAAATTAATTTAGCTATAAATTAAAATTTCTAATTCGTTGAAATTTAATAAAACTATTAAATAATATATTTTAATATTTGTTAATTAACAGACCAATTAAATAAAATAGAATATTTATGTCTTAATTATACAAATTATTGTAAGTTTAGAGTTTCAATAATTACAAACTATTTAGTTAATAAAAATTTTCATTTATTAAACTTTTATGTTCTAATTAATAAAAATTTAAAATTGTAATTTATTATATGTAAAAAAGATATAATAGCTACAAATTAGTTTATTAAAGTTTTAAATTAAATTACATTCTCTCAAAAAGATATAATAGTTGCATTGAGAGGAACACTCAATGTTCTTAGGTCATGTATTAAATTTCCTTCTATCAAAAGAATTGATGAAGAGAGATGACGGTGGAGGTGTGTTAGCTTGATGGTTTTAGGTAGCGAGGATGATGATGACGACGGTGGTGGTGGTGATGTCGTTCATTTTGATAAGATGTACGTAAGAGATTTAGTTTTTTTTTTTTTTTTTACTTTGGTAATAAAGTTAAAAATTTTGTTAACTTTTCTGACATAAGTCCTCCACGTGGCCAATTTTATTACACATCAGATCACGTCCAAGACACGCTTTCGGCTCTAGTTTTTGAGGGGTGAAGTAGGTCCTAAATAGAAGTTCATACATGAAATAGGAAAAAAATAAAGTTCATACGTGCAATAGACCAATATGGTAAAGTTCATACGTGAAAGAAGGTATTTGGCCATTTTTCTTACTCATAAAAAAAAGGCAAATTCTCTGTTCTATTTTCTCAGTTTTCTTTGGTTTGGTTGCATGACATATTCTATGAGTTAACAATATGTATAATTTTCTTGTAGACCTGAAACATTTATTTTTGTTATGAGTTCATTAAATAGTTTTATTTCTTATAAGATGTGGTACATGCTCTCAAAAACATTAGCAGAAGAAGCTGCTTGGAAGTTTACAGAAGAGAATAGAATAAATATGATTTCTATAAACCCAGGATTGGTCATTGGTCCTCTCTTGCAACCAACCCTTAATACCAGTGCAGAGTCATTTTTCAAGTTGGTAAATGGTACTTTTTCAGTTAGTATCTACAAAATTGCTCATATTCTCATACAAAAATCAATATGGGAGTGTTCCTGTCACACCCCATCCTCTATCACAAGGATGAGTATGACTATAAACCTAAAACTTTTGAAACAATCAAAATCACTATAAACAAAATGTTGTTATATATTATTACAAGCTTACTGTATACAAGGTTCAGTTAAGAGTAACTATTTATAAACTATACATTAGCCCTTAAGACTAGTCTAAGCAAAATTCATCTAAATAGCAAGAGTTTGTTGGCTCAACCTCCAGTAGCGCAGATAACTGAGGTGCACTTGAGAACAACATTGTACAAGGATCTATCAGTCCACAAAAAAGTCTGAAAAAAAAAGATAAAATGGAGGGAATGAGTACGACTACTCAGTGAGACGATAAGGGTATAACAAAGGGGAACATACAACGAATTATTATATCATATATTAAGAATTAAATTGTTTCATATAAAATAAACTTAAATCACTTCAAAATTGACTTGAATCATAATAAATACATTGAAGCAACAATGAGTTCATCAAACATATTTTAGGGCAAATCGATTCACAAACTCATTCTTAAATCATGTCATGAATACATAGAATGTCATTAAGATCATCAACCAGCTCTTCTGAGCATTTCCATCACAAAACTCAATCTTATCAAGGGCTTAAATCAAAACCAAGTAAAACATAGTCAAACATCAACTTGTATACACTCATAGTTGTGACCTATAAATCCCTAGCAACTTTGGGTACTGAATGTCTCACCTCGTAACCCAAAGTGCAAATACTCGTCATATGCATGCTCAAAGACAATACCCGAAGGTAGTATATTTTCTATTTTGCACCCGACATTCAAGGTTTGATTTCATAGGCAACATCACTGAGTGTATTCCATGTATTTAACAACACAGAAATCTAAATATCAAATAAATCCGTTCCTTATGTGTATGGCTTAAAAATCAAATTAACATCATATGTTCCCAAGTTTACTAGAAAATACACTTTTGCAATCACCAAGTAAAAGAGAGTTTGAATAAAAATCATTTCTCAAACATATATATAGTAGATTTAAAACTATGATGTTATACCATTATCCACTCACCTAGAATTGTCGACACAAGATATTAACCAGATGAACCTGTCTATTTTCTGCTGTTGTAGCTGGAGCGACTCCTATAGAGAAATTTAAGAAGTAATAAAATAAGATTCTAAGCTCACTGACAAAATTCTACTTAACCTATTTGACATACTTTTTCTCATGCTAAGGCAAACTGAATTTTCAGCTCTTATCTGCCTTACTCTGTTATGGCAAATTTCAGGGTAACTTCGAAAAATTACTAGAAATTGTAGAAATAGAATTTGAAGTTAAAATTTTTACACAGTAGTAGCTCTATGTGTCTAGTATATGCTATAAAAATTTCAACCCAATTGGATAACTAAAAAGAAATTTATAAATGCCGAATCACAATCAGCTCAATTACTCTGATAGATTGAGCATTAAAAAGTATGGCCTCGTTAGACCTTTATACAGAGAAATCAGCTCTAACTCAAAACTACAATGTTATAGAAGACTCTTTTAAGTTTCTAAAGAATCAAACCACACCTAATTTGAAGTTTTATAGCTCAAGATATAAACAAAATACAGAAGCTATAAAATTGAGGAAAACAGTCCTGAATTTTCAGCTTGCAAATCCTAACAAGTTTTCCACCTCTCTAATGCTCAACATGACTTAAAAATTGACATAAACATACTATAATATATAAATAATGGTCTCAAGATATTATCTATGAAATTTGATGGACAAAAAAAATTGAATAGCTTTCTTGAACCTCCTAGCTCTGAAGATGCTTCGATGGAGGTTTGTTTTGATCTTGTCTTAACTCTTCCCTTAGAAACAGCTTCTAACCTCTCTATTCAGCCTTGAATCACTTGATTAGTCTTCAAATTGAACTCCTTAGGTGATGAATCAACTTCTTGACAACGTGCTAGCTTGATGTATCAACATGAACAATCATGAAAAGAAATTCAGCTTATATTCTTCTTGAATTAGAAATAGATTGTGCTAATCCTCTCATAGCTTATTAGAAGAATTCTGAAATCTTTGCTTGCTAACCATGAAGAGTTTTTGTTTTGGGAAAATGGATTTGTTGAGAGAAAATTGTGAAGAAATGAAATGGGTTTACATATTTTTGACGGAATAGCTTTTCCGTTGCTAAGTTTAGTGACGGATTTAAAAACTCCGTCGCTAAATATAAATTTTGCTTAATCTTTTACATTAGCAATGGATTTTATGATATTCAATTTTTTATTTTGTAATAATACATTTTTTTTGATAAAAAAGTAAACATAAAATATATAAAGTACACATTTATTGCAAAATAACCATAAATTCGATACATTGTTTAAAAAAAAAACCTTACAAAGAAGTTCACTATTATCTTTGTAATAAAAAAAAATACAAATAATAATTAGTCCAAATGATCTAGTGTAAATCTAAAAAATATCTGTGCCTAACAGTAACACAAAACAAGAAGAGAAAGACCGGCACTTCTCATTCCTTAAAATCATCTTTGTCATCAACAGGAATTGGACTGTTCCTACAAAGCACAGCTAGAGCACTCCCACCAAGCTGCAAGGCAGATTATGAAAGGAAATGAGATCAGGTCCATTAAGACTTAGATCAGTGTTAGTTTGCGTATTCCATGCCTGCAAAATTATCACATATAACCATTTTAATGACACATAATTATTTAACAAACAAATAAGGTGATGCTTTATGTATCTATTACGAGATAAAACATAAACAATCACAATCTATAACAGCCAAAAAAGAAATGAAAACAAATGTAAAGGAATTTTGCCTGTGAACAACCTTAACAGCATTTGGTATACCAACAACAATCCAAGGACCTTCACTGATCATGCAACCAACCTCTCCTCCAAGCTGAATCACACCCATAAACTGCAAAAAAAAAAAAAAAAAAAAAAACAAATGAACTCACTTACAAGTCAACAGTTCAGCATGCACAAAAGTTTAAAAAGAAAAGAAAAGGAGGCACCTAAAATAGAGAAGAAATATGTCTCATTACAATCCAACTATAACTAAACGTAGATTAGAAGAGGCAATTTTTTCATTTAGTAAAAAATACTTTGTACAAGAAATATTGAAAACTTTAATGGAAACCCCACTTGCATGTTGCATTTTGACCAAATGCACAGCTAGAGATACACATCAATTTCAATTTAGTTATAACAATACAAGTCCAATAGAAAGCAACCGTTGCTTCCATTCATGTTCAGGAAATATTGATAACTTCTATTTGAAAAACTAAATTTGTTTTGACCAGAGGAATGGTTACAGAATTAACTAAATCATCTTACGAGAAGTGGATTCACCAAATGCTAGTTTGGACACCCAATAACCAAGAGCAAATGCAGCACCAAGTATAATAAAAATATAGCATGTAGATATTTCAAATAAGTAGATTTCAGATTACAAAAGTTCCAAAAAAAA
>CATIWK010250506.1:0-11719 GCA_949634005.1 Mallotus japonicus
AAAACTTCAATTCTGATCTGATTAATCCATCATAAAATTTGTCCAAGGCATATATATATATATAGCCTTTACAAGGTTGTCCTTAATGAGTAAGGAAACTAATAAAACCCTAAATAAAACCTAATTAATATCCTAACTAAACAAGAAAACAAAATCCTTCTTAAATAAGAAAATACAATTCTACCTAAATAAGAAAAGATAATCCTGATTACATTCGAATTTACAAATGCAGCATCTTGTAGCGCACTTTACACCACGATGAAGGCCGAATTGACACAAGCCCAAAACATAAAAGTTATAGCCCTTGGCGTAAGTTTTAATTACCAACTTGAATCGCTCCATTTGGACCTATATTGAGAAAGATAAGGCCCATTTACTACCATATATGCAGTCTGCCCAGTTCTGTACACGTCCTGAGAATATTTCATAATTTTAGCCCATGAATAAGATCGAATCAGACCCAACTGTCTTCACCAACTCTAAAGCCATTACTAGCGCCTCCCGATGGGCTTTGGAGTGCATCAGTATCTCCCAAACACTAGAGAGAGTCTTTTCTACTCTCTTGGCTTTCTCAACTTCTTCAACTTTCTCTGACTCTTCTTCTGACTTCACTTTTGAATCCTCTTTCTTCTCTTTAGACTCCTCAGACTTGGATTCTTTCTTCTTAAGTTTTTCGACTGATTGAATCTTCTTCCCTCCCTCACTTTTCCATAAATCAATCGCTTCCCCTTCTTCATCAGAGGGGCTCCAGATATCCAAGACGTTTGCACTGACATCCCCAGATTCTCCCAGATTCATACGTTCTGGTTCTGGTTTTGATGGTGTAGGCACATCATTAACAAAGGAGTTTATAACTTGCTCCTCAGTCAAGCCTGTGTCAATCATCAGAATGGATTGGTTAAGTGGTGGCATGGTGGTCTTTAAGGTAAAGGTCGTAGCAGGTTGTTCTCGATTAACTTCTCCAGAACCTTAGAGAGGGGTTTGCCTTTATTAGAAAATCTTCTAGGTTGTTGAACTGCATTTATTTGCACATTGCTACTTGATCCAATGCCACTGCTAGATCCGGTCCCCTCTTTACCTGAAGATCTTCCATTGAAGGACTTTTTTTCCTATGCTAAATCTGATTCTTTTTGCACCCCAAACCTGTAGAGTTCTTTGAAGTTTCAGATCCCTAAATCTTTCAGCTTTTTAGAAAGTGGGAGTATACACCCTTCCATTACTATTACTAACTAGTCGTTCTCAGAAGGTCGGTGCTTCATCTGTGCAAGCTTCGCTCTCTATCTAATCAAGAAGTCGACAAAGGGCTCATTGAATCTCTGCTTGATATTCTGCAAATCTCTCAAAGATGCTTCCATCTGGATATTAAGATTGTATTGCTTAACAAATGCAGCACACAATTCTTCCCAATCAGCTTGGACATGGGATTCTAAGGAATAGTACCACCTAATTGGTTCTCCTTCGAGAGACAGGGGAAATTGTTTGACAATTTGAGTCTTGTTCAAGCTGGTTGTTCTTATATGAGTCGTATACTGCTTGAGATGCAAATGGGGGTCTTCAACACCGGTAAACTTCTTCATATCGGAAAATCTGAATTTTCAGGGTAGCGGATCATCATCTTCTCCCAAACTCAAGTCAAAGTAGTTTATTGGAGCATCTATCCCTTTCTCCTTCATCATCAACTGCATTTGAGGTATAGACTTAACAAGGTCTTTAGCCTAATCTGGTTTTTCTGGATTCTCTGTAGCACTTGTATTCACATCTGGTCTTACTATAGGTGCTACTAACAAAGTTTCTTGGTCATCTTCAATCTCTCGTCTTCCTAGATTCTCGGCATTAAGGTCGAAAGGCTGTGGTGCAGATACAGGTGCAGGCGCAGATGCAGGTGGCTTTTGTCTAGCTGAGTTCATTTCTGCCATCATCTCTCACATGATTATTCTAGTCTAGTTGGCCATTTTTTCCTTGAACTGTTCCGGATCAAAACTCGGTGCAGCTGTATCTTTCGACATTATGACTAAGCGACCGGTGTTAGAACGGGTCTAAGTGGATGATTGATTTGGATCTATATCTGCAATCACTCTTGATTAGAAACATGCATAGCGTGTATGCATGATATGCAGGTTCTTCTAGAAAGAATAAATAAATAGTCCATTTACACATAATATAGGACAAAGCTCTTCAAACGGTATCTCTACCCTTATTTCTTCCACACACGTGTTCAGTGGTGAGTTCCTTTTCCTAGGATTGTTGGTCTGGTTTCGATTACCAACAGGGGATAACAAAACCAACGTATACAAGAAGCTCTCAGAATGCATCAAACAAGTAACAAATCCTTTGAATAAAGCCAAAGTCCATTTAAGTGGGCATGATGAACATGAAAGGCTCGATTCTGACATGGTCCATTTGCAAATGGGCTATAGTGGGCATGAAAGGCCCATTTTTGACGTAATCCACTTGTAAAATACGCTTGGGCTTTATTACAAGGATCGCTAAATGGCATAATACACATGCATTTGGAAAAATCTTAGTGGAAAGTGCTAAGTCAATTACATGAGCTGAGTTGAGGGTAAAAAGCTACGGCTCCCACAGCTATATACCTCCATTATGTCTCCCCACTCAAGGGTCCATGCGACGTGGATAAGTACACGCTATAAGTGGTAATAGGCGATATTCAACCCCCAGGTTTGAGTGAAACATATGTAGCAAAGTATGGACTATTACCGGTTTATTTAGGGACTGATGTGCACATTGTGTGATCATGTGTAGTGAATACAAAAATATGCAAAGGAAATATTTTAAAAACCAAGGATGATAATTTACAAAACGTTGGAATCAGTTTCTCTATCCCCAGTGGAGTCGCCACTGTAGGCGGTGGGGTTTAGCGCGCGCCTAAGTGTTGGCAACCACGGCACTGTGTGAGCTTAAGGCCCACTAGGAAATGCAAAATGGGCTTTGGAACCTAAATTGGAGATGGAGTCGCCACCCGAATAAAAACCAGGACACACTTTACAGCAACTAAATTCCACGGAGGTACCCAGAAGCCGTCTTCAGAGATCGGGTTCGGAAACTAGGGATGAGCTTTGAATGCTCACCCAACCTTGCGGTTGGCCTCCATTTGTATTCTATACTTTATTACCCTTAATTATTAGATTATTTCCTTATTAATGTAGGTCGCAAGCACTTCCAGTTTTACAATTTTACCAACTTTGCACATTAATCTTATTTTGCTTGCTTATTACCATGGCAATTAAACAAATAATGAGAATAAATATTACAACCATTCATTCAAGACAAATGGGATAGGGATTAGAAATTACAATTCTTTGTACAATTATTACAATAATCAAATAAAACCTCTTAAGAACTAATTAAATAACTAATTATTACTAAAAATCCTGCAACAAATACAGTTAGTCCCATTTCAAAATAAACAACTTATTTACAAAATGATTCGAATTGAATTTGCATGAAAGTAGGCATGAACGTTCATATGAACATGGGTTAATCATTTGGACAAATCAATAATATGACAAATACATGTAACACTAAAATATTAGGCATTGTATATGTATCAGATACAGGAAATAAACCAAAAATATACTAAAAGATACTAAAGCGAAGCAGAGTTTTGCCATACTCTGGCTGGGAGGCGATCGCCTCTACGAAGAGGCGATCACCTCTAGGCAAAGGGGCGACGCCTCTTTGAAGAGGCATTGCCTCTTCAACTACATACAGCAATACAAAATCACATATTTCTTAAATCCTAAGCAATCCGAATATTCATGCAAAGAAACACAAGCCAGGAACTTAAGACTCAATAATTTACATATTCAGGCAGTAAACACGCTCCTCAGCATGCAATTAACACGAGGAACAAGTATAAAATCAAGAAATGAAGCTTATATACAAAACAAGTAAACAAGTATTTTAAAACTTAAAAATGAAAGATCCTCACTGATTAGGACGAGTTTGGTGCTGCTAACTGAGCCCTCAGAGCTTATTTCATGATTCAGGGTATGTCGAATGCTAGAGAATCCTCTTCCTTCCTAAGAAATGAAGTCTTAAGCTTAAGTTTTTTCCCTTTTCCTTCTCCTTCTTTCTTCTCTTCTATCCTTACTCTTAAGAACCTTTTTTCTTTTTTTCTTTCTCAGAAAAATGGCTAAAAGTCCCTGAAAATATAAGCCAAACTTCCCTTTAAACCATTACCCTTCTCTCTCCTCTCATTTCCCACAACTCAAGACTCACTCTCCACCTAGTATTTCTCATCATTGCCCTTTTCTTATTTTTGCCTTAAAAGTCTTCCTTTCACAAAAAAAAAAATGTAGAATAGAGAAGATGTAAATGGATTTTTATGTTAAATGCAGCAATAAATAACATTTATTACTGTAGGGGACAGGTGTGAAGAGGCGACGCCTCTTTGATGAGGCATCGCCTCACCGATGCCTGGGGTGAAGAGGCGCCTCCTTTTCGTTGAGGCGATCGCCTCTTCATCCCAGGCTTGGGCCATGAATGAAGGTTAATGGACTTAGGCTTGAAGGTTTGAAGCTTTTGGGTTTGGCTAAGTGTTTTGGGCCAGATATCGGGCTTGGACCTAGGGTTTCAAGCTAAGTTTAAGCTCTCGAATCCATTCAAAAGAAGATCTAAGGTCCTCTTGCATTCGAAATTCTGATTACTCATCACTGAAGTTTCGTTGCAAGCCAAAACCGAAAGTGTCCACATGCACATAAATTATTTTCCTGTAATCTAACGGCTCAAGTAATAAATATCATAAAACTGGGTTTGATATCTCTCCCTTTATCTTCAAGTCGTTAAAAAAATACGCATCCAACATAAATTTTCATTATTTAATAATTTATATAAGATTATCCGTAACATAAATGCAATATAATAATGGAAACTTTTTGACAAAAAAAAATAATAATAATAATGGAAACTACTTTATACATTATTGAAAAAAAAGTTGACTTTTTCGAGATTTTATTTGTTCAATTTAACTGGCATGTGAGATGACCGGCCTTAAGGGGCCTCTATCCTCCCATATTCCTTCCTTGAGTCTCATCATCAACTACGTATTATTTCTCTTTTTCTTTCTCTTTCTCTTTGTCTGTCGCTCGCCAAGAGCTCTGTGCCTATTTCGTGGCGTCATCCGCTTTTCCTGGGTTGCTCAACCGGAAGTGATCTACCAGTCTTCTGTTCGGTAAGCTGCTTCTCGTCCATTTCTCTCTCTTGAAATCTTCTTCTTGTTTATGTTATTAGATTTACTCTGTATGTTTTGATTTTTCTTTTATTCTGTATGTATCTATTGGGTTTCTCAAGTTCTTAAATTTTATAAATAATCTGAATTTCATTTGATTATTTATTTTATTTTATTTTAAAATTTCTTGATGGATGTTTTTGTTTTAATTCTGAAGTTAAGATAATGAACACCGCAAACAAACTATTCAAGTGCGACTGTGAAATCCTAGATTGCAGAAAAATACAAAAAATATATGATTCTTTTTTTGTTTATTTATATTATTTGTATAATAATAGAAGAAAATGTAGATTTGTTAATTTATCTCAAAAAGTATTTTTTTAATTGTAAAATATTATTATTTTGGTATTTTATGTATTTTTGTTCATATTATTCATTAAAAAAAAATCATTTCTGTACCGAATATCTATATTGACAGCATTGTACTTAAGTGTTAAATCAAATAATTTTAGTTAGGGCGTGCAATTCTTCCGACCAAACCGAATCGAAAATTGAACTGACTCAATTCAGTTCGGTTCGGTTGATTAGTATTTTTATTTTTTTAAATGGAACCTCACCGAATTGAATTTTTTATTTGATTTGGTTCGGTTTTGTACTTAAAAAATCGGTTAACTGAATTAACCGAAATTTTATATATTTTATTTTTAAATAATATAATAATATAATAAAAAATAAAAAAATAATTTATATTTATAAAAATTTGATTTATTCGGTTGGTTTGGTTTTTATTTTAAAAAATTTAGTTAATTTGGTTTGGTTAAAAAAAGGCTAAAACCGACCGAATTCACACCCCATAATATATAAATTTATTTTTTAAATATTAGCCACACATCGAAATTAAAAAAAATGTAAAAAAGAAAAGAAAAGAAAAGAAAACAGTGGTACCGCGTGGAAATAGCTGGACGTGTTGTTGTTTGGACAGTTGTGAAGTTAGTCAAATTGCCGCAGATTTAGAAATTGATATATTTGAGGCCCGCAAACAATCAGAGCCTATGTGTTTTATTTTTCTAAAACAATTCGTTAAATGATAAATCAAAATAACAAGTAAACAGATATTAAAAGATCATGATTTACTAATTTTTAATACAATTTGATATCAATTTTTTTTTTTTTTTAACTTTTACTTTTGTTTCACTAGAAGATATTTTTATACTCCGAAAATAGAATATCATGCATTAGAAGAATATTATTTTATGAATATTTATCACATTAAATGCAGTATTACATACCACATCATTATTGTAATAGTTACAGAATTTTATACTTTTGTTATAAAATGGTCACCAAACTTTATATTGTTGCACATTTTAACTATTTATTTGTTTTATATTTTTCTACATTTTTTTTTTATGAAGTGACAATTAGAGAAAAAATATTCCAAAAATTATTTGCTATGTCATTTTTCCAGCTCAGTTAAAATAACATAGGATTAGTGCATATGTGGTCGCTAAACTCGAAACTTGTTTCAATTTAAGTACTCAATTTCAATTTGTATTTTTTATTACTAAACATAATCAAATTAAAATTATAACTTAACTGATCCTAATTACATAAGTGATTAATTTATTCTAATCATATAAATATTTAACTTTTTAATACTTTTCATGTGCATGTAATTTAGATATACTTTATATCTTATAAAATTATAATATTAATTAAAATATGTACTCTTAAACTTAGAAGATTAATTAAATAAAAATACAAAGATTAATAATAAAATCTAGTTAAATAGATGAGGTTACTAAATTTTATGTTTTATGTAAAAAAAAAAAAATTAAGGGATTTAAATGTATGTTTTACTTTTTTAAAAAATAAAACTTGGAAACTAGATCTGAACAGTCTAGTTATATTTTTTGAAAATATCAAACATTCTATTTAAATTAAAATTAAATTCATATATATTATTATTTTTTAAATATCTTAAATTGTAGAGTAAATTAAGGTTAGATGGATCCAAATTTATAAAAAGAACGCTTATTGCTAAAAGAATATAAATTGAAATTGATGACACAAATTGAAATAAAATTAAAGTTTGGCGAACATAGGTTCATGTAATCCTATATTAATTTTAATGAGGTGGAAGATGACATGACTATACTTCTAAAATATTCTTTTTTCTAGTCATCACGGCATGAAATTTAGTACCCAAACAAAATAAAGTAAAAAATTCTGAGTACTACATCTATATTTAACTCTGTTGAACTATTATCAGTGCCTGGTCAAGTTTTGGAAGCTTGTACTAAATATTGAACGAGATTATGTTTAAAGTTCCTGCTTTTACTAAATACTGAAAGAGATTATATTTAAAGTTCCTGCTTTTGCTTTCAGTTTGACTTATCATATGTTGCAATTGAGAATTTTTATTGTGTTTGCATGGCAGATTGCAGTGAGATTCATTTCTGTCACCTTTGATTTCCATTCCCCACAAAATGGCATCTCCTATGGTAAGAAAGGAATAATGGAACACCTGAGTTCACTCTTGATGTACACCTTATAAAAATATTGAACTTTTCTCAGTCACCCGACTAAATTATGGAACTATGATGCATGAGGGACCATACTTATACTGTTATTAATGATGTTAAAATTGATTTGGACTGTGATTCTACATTGTAAAAAGGGTGTTGTATGGGATGATATTTAAGTTCGCCAATGACTTGGGAATTTAACAGGTCTCTCATATGCTTTAATGGCATCTCTTGTCAATCAAAATAGTTATATATTTTGAGCTCTTTATTTCAGGTTCCATCGAATAAGAATTTCAAGAGGTTACAGTCAAGGAAATCACATTCCTGGTGGTGGGATAGTCACATCAGTCCCAAAAATTCTAAGTGGCTTGCAGAGAATCTTGAGGGTAAGCAACTTGTTTACAATTTTATTAAGCTCATTTTTCTTCCTCTGCTTCTTGAAGAATGTAGGTTATGATA
This sequence comes from Mallotus japonicus, assembly GCA_949634005.1. NCBI lineage: Eukaryota > Viridiplantae > Streptophyta > Magnoliopsida > Malpighiales > Euphorbiaceae > Mallotus > Mallotus japonicus. Next base: position 8,179 of record CATIWK010250506.1, read on the forward strand.
CACATCTAGTTTGTTGATTGTAAAACATTTTGAATTGGTACATGAAATTCTCATGCATTGCACCTCATTTTCCAAGTCCTAAATTGCTTTTGAAAAAAAGGTGTTCCAAACAAGGATCCAGCTATAACTCTGTAAATAAGACATACCAGGCTTGTGGTCAATGTTCATCCTAAATTTTGACATTTTGGTAAAAGAAGAAAGAGAGCCAATCAAAATGTGGATATGGTCATTGGACCTTTCTGTAATCGGTATTCCAAGGAAATTTGAGCTCCTAGAGATTGGGAATCAATCAAACTCTCCCTCTATCTTCCCCATAGCTCTCTCTCTCTTTTTCTAAATAAAAGGAAATTGGATTAGTTATGAATCAATGAGGTAGATATCTCTTTGTGGATTACGCTGTTTAGTAACTTTTATTAACCAACTAAAAGCGTTTTAATTGCAATAGGCCTATTGCTGTCATAATCTAAATGTCTGTTGCCTATATTTTGGGATCTCCCTTCAATATTTTTGTTGTCCTAAAAGTGTCACAGTTAAAACAAGTAAACTAGGCAACGGTTTGATAATTTTAGCAATATCAAATCTAACCTGGGGAAACATTTCAGTGATTGCTATTCCTTAATCTCAAAAGCGTTTTTGCTGGAAGAGGAGAAACTGTTCTTAAATTTTTCTTTTACATTACATTAAAATTTGAAGCTGTGATCATATTGATTTTCAAAATGCCAAGTAAGAAAATGACAAAACGATCTTTGACATCAGAAATGGACCGGAGCATCAGGCGGATGTTAAAGCTAATTGAAGAAGATGGAGACTCATTGGCTAAAAAGGCTGAGATGTATTATCAGAAGAGGCCGGAATTGATTTCACTTGTTGAAGAGTTCTACCGCATGTACCGGTCTCTGGCTGAACGTTATGACAATGTGACTGGAGAATTGAGAAAGAATATTCCATCAGACCTCCAATCCCAGAGCTCGGGCATATCTGACACTGGTTCTGAGCTGACCTCTACTTGGCCCTCTCCTGCACCTGAACAGAGGATACCCCATTGTAAATCTGGGCACCGAGCTGCTGGCTTCAATTTCTTTCTTGGTTCTGGTGGAAGTAGTTCTGATCTTCAGAAAGAAGGAGATGAATCATCTACCCTAACAGATTCCGAGCCAGAATCCGATGATTCCTCTGTAAACAATTACTCAGGTCTTTTAGGAAATGGTAATGATAGTGCATTAAGCAAGAAGGTAATTGAACTAGAGATTGAGCTACGTGAAATGAAAGATAGACTCCAGATGCAGCAAGAGGAGAACGAATATGGTTCATATAGAGGGGTGAGGAATGACAATTTTGAGGATCTTCTGGCCAGGATTGCAGGATATGAACAAGAGTTGAAAATTTCTAATCAGAGGATACATCAATCTGAAGAAGAGGTGGCTAGATTGAATACTGAACTCCAAAGATATAAATTGCTGGTATCTACTAGTGATTTGCAGCATGGGTCTGAATCATCATTAGATGAAAATGTTAAGACAAGGGGTTGTGAGCGGGAACCTGAGATAAATCAGGAATTGAAGCTCCAAGCAAATGTTGACACACTGGAAACTGAAACTGAAGAATCCAATGGCAAGATTCATGCACTGGCTTATGAACTCAGAATTACAAAGGAGAAGCTACAATATGCTGAAAAAGAAATTGGTAGTCTGAAACATCAACTTGAAACTGATAGACCTTCTGAGAAAGTCAACAATTTGCAGGATCAACTTGCTTTGGCTCATAAAGATATTAATACATGGAAAAATAAACTTAATGCAGAAAAGAGGGAGGCTTCCAAGCTGCCGGAAAAAATTGCACGGTTAAAAGCTAGTTTATCAGACAGGGATCATGAGATCAGAGACTTGAAATTAGCAGTATCTGACGCTGAGCTGAAGATTTTTCCTGAAAAAGCACAGATAAAGGCAGAAATATCTAGATTGCTGGAGGAACGGACTAGCTTGGAAGAAGATATCAGAGAATGGGAATCACGAAGCCGTTCTTTAGAGGATGAAATTAGGAAGTTGCAGGCTGAAATGTCAGAAGCAGAGGAAATGCACAGTCTCGAAATCAATAAGATGAAGGCAGAAATTGCTGAACGAGATGGTCAGATAGAAAATTTGAACAAAATCCTTGATGCTTTAAAGTTAGAGAGAGATGAACTTGATGCACAAGTTATATCACTCAAAGCAGATGTACTCTCTAGAGATGATCAGATTGATCAAATGGATAAGCACATGCAGCAATTACATACGGAGCATATGCAACTCATTGCTGGTGCTGAAGAGGCACACAAATTGGCAGATAAGTTGAGGTTGAAAGCTAATGATCTGGAGAAAGAGGTTGAAAGGCAAAAGATTGTGATCATAGAAGGAGCAGAAGAGAAACGAGAAGCTATCAGGCAGCTGTGCTTCTCACTTGAACATTACAGAAATGGGTATCATAGGCTTCGGCAGGCCTTTATTGAGCACAAGAGAGTTCCAGTTTTGGCAATATAAGTTAACCTGTTATATTTTTTGCTTTTTATTTGATTTCTTTATGTGTTAGGTTTGAGCTTGTCCCGTTCGCTACATCATTAGTGAGAATAGTAATGTCTTGTGTTCATGGATCTGTCACTTTTGTAGCAAAGATTTGCAATCAAAGAAAAAAAAAAAGAGTGTGAGAGGTTTGGCAATGGTCCAGGAATCCTCGTTTGCCTTGATATTTGAAGGTTTATTTTTCTAGTCAGTTTGATGTCAAACTGCATTTACATCATGTTAGAAAAAACGAGTCGTCATGCATAAATTGTACTCATGACCCATTATTCTGTCTGTTCTTGTAATAAGCTTTCTTAAAAGGCAATTTAGTATTTATTTCATAAACTTTGACATTGATCAGCAATTGATGACAAGTGTTGCGCTTTCTTCTTCTTCGTTCTGTATTGGCCATTGCGTGGTGTCACAAACAATGATTAGCCCCAAATATGATTTGTCTATATATTATTAGTTTATTGGCCAAATAACACTTTACTCAATTATTCTATGTTACTTCTCGACTTTTATTTTGTTTAATTTCACTTCTTAACTTATATTTTTCACCTATTTAACCCTTCTTACACACAAGACAAACGCGTGTATTTAACTCGTGCTGAGCTTAAATCACTACAAGAAAATGACTCATTTGTTTCAATTAAAATTGTCACAAATATTGTAAAATTGTCACGATATATTAATTGTGACAATAAAAAATTATCACGGAGTTGTCACGTAATATCCCGTTGCAAAAAGTCTATCATAAAATGTGTCAATTAAAAATTGTTACTAATTAAATTTTTTTATGACAATAAATTAAATGTCACAAAAAATATTATTTGTGACAACATATATTGTAACAATTAAAATTGTAATTGTCACATAAAAATTATGTTGTCACAAATACAATACTATTTTTCATGACAATATAATTTATTGTTCCAAAAAGTATATATAGTGACACTATTAATTGTCACATTAATTATACTAACTAATCAAGATTTTATTAGTGA
>CATIWK010250509.1:0-11981 GCA_949634005.1 Mallotus japonicus
CTCAAAAGTCCTTGTTTTTGTCCAAAAAATGCAGCTGGAGCAGTTGGTAGCTTTTAGTTAAATACAGCAATAAATAGCATTTATTGCTGCATTGGACAGGTGTGATGAGGCATCGCCTCATCGATGTCCAGGACGTAGAGGTGATCGCCTCTTCACCCAGGACTCTTTTGGGCCTACGGCCCGAAAGGCCTGGGTTGAGCCTGAACGATACGGGCCTGATGTTTCAGGCTGGGTTTGAAGGATTCAGGCTAGGTTTAATGGTTTGGATCTATTCTAAGAAGATTCGGGACTCTTCTTGCATTCGAAGTACGGACTTTTTATCATCGGACTTTTCATCATCGGGCTTTCGTTGCGGGCCCAAACAGAGGGTATCTACAAATAGTAATGTTCATAGAAAGTAAAAATTTGCATCCTCTTTTTATTTATATGTCTTTCCGTATATGAAGCCAAACATATAACTTAATAAAAAAATATATTTTTTTGGAGCCTATATTTCACCTCTCCGTAAAGAAGTTATGATCAAAAGAGAGAGAAAGAATGACAACTGAATTGGTTTTACGCGCTAATCCTGACTCTCGTTTCATGAGGGGAGAGGAGCTACTCACATGATGAGAATTAAAAGACGTTGATTAAAAAATCCCTATTTATACACAATTAATCTAACTAAAACACTAATTACACTAAAAACATATCAAGAAAAATACTATAAAAATACTAAAATCTTAACACAATCAATTATTTGTAAATCTGTCAGGTCTGCTCAATATTAAAAAAAATTGGAATTGAGGTCTAAAATGGCTTGAGTGATCAAACATTAAAATAAGGTTGGCGATGGCCAAAATAAACCTTTCTCAATTATTTTTTTTAAGACTTCTGAAATTTAATTTCTGTACATATCAGATAAAAAGATATATTATAAAAACACACATGTGTGTGTTTTTTACTTGTATTTTTATTATTATGTAATATATATTAATATTTAATAAATAATTAAAAAATTATTATTCAAAATTTTTTATTGTAAAATAAAATAATAATTTTATAAAATATATAGCTACGTATATGAAAATACAAAATACAATCTAATATGCATGCATACTATGTAATTTTAAAAATATCAAATGTATCAATAAAAAAAAGGAAATTCTTACCTACATTGGTTGTATTATACTTTAAGGTAGGATTTGTGATATATCAATCAAGTGATTTACACTTGGTCATTAAAAATAACACACGTATCTCTTTATTATAAATCTCACCATTGAATATAATACACCCAATAAAAATTTTCCAAAAAAAATGAGAAACGTGGTAAGCCGTAATTAGTCAATGGAGCATGTCTTCGTAAACCACCCCCCCCCCCCCCCCCAAAAAAAAAAAAAAAAAGAAACCTTTGCTTCTTGGTGGAGCATAGTTAAGTGACCCAAATGACAGATAGATATTTTTTGTGAAAATTTGTTATCTATAAAGTTCCAAAAACTTTTCATTTTGGAAATTTGTCCAATAACATTGAGGCATTGCACTTAATTTAGTTTAAAATTTAATTAACCACAAATTTTAGCTGAATTTCAAGCTTTCTGCAAACAAAAGCAGCCTACTTTTTCCGGCTTTGTAAAAAATTAGGATCAAAGCAGAAGATGAATGGCACTCATCTGGGCCCTTATTTCCTAAGGGCCCACTTACATTACATGTGTCTGTTTCCCTAATCTTGCAATTGTGGAATGAAAGGTGGATGTTATGGAATTAAAGGTCACTTTCCTTTTGTTGACCACAAAAAAAAAAAAAAAAAAAGGTGATTTTCCTTTTCAATTTTCACGGTCACGGTACGTTGGTTTCCATGGACATCGTAACGAATCCCTCAAATTTTTAACTTTAACATTCAATTTCACTTTTTTTTTTTTATTGTTCAAAAAAAAATTTTTTCACTTTTTTTTTAATTAAATAAAGGAAGATTCTTATGTAGGATGGGTGTTAATATATACCTAAACTCGTTATTAAAAAATATTTTCATAAAATTTAATAAAATTTTTGAAGCGTAAACATATTCTCATTTGTATAAACGATATAATGTAGCCATTTTAGTTCCGAGAAATAAAGCAATTTATTCATATTAATTAAAACAACATTAACTATTCCGGCTAGAAACATTCTTCAATATTATTGACACACAGGAACTAAAAGCAACAGACCATGCATTCTTTCAATGAGTTGTTCATGAGTAGTTCAAGTGGTTAAAGATGTGGATATTTCCATCCCTCTCTCTGCTCTTGTGGTATTGGTAATTAACTATTTTTACTAGCTAAAAAAAATCTCTTTCGATCATGAGAGATGAGGAACAAGAGAAAGCTCGTAAATGTGAAAGAAAGTAGCCTCTTGGGCTTGGCAGGAACACAAACAAACAAAAAGCAAACAACGTTGCATGCGAGAACCACAAGCGTAATTAAGCAGACGACACCACTAGAAGCCAAATCCAAGTTTTCAGCAACCTTTGACGGCCTTGCCAGTCTTTCATGATCTCATCCAGATTCAGTGATGCTCCATCACTTCACCTCCATTCATATGAAACCCATCAACCTACAATATATATAGATCATACACGTTCAGTTAATATCAATTCCATCGAAGAGTGTGCACTATATGTACTCTCATGCACTACAAAGATTCATGAAATGAGCGGAAAAACCCACCACCACCTACCTGATCAACATTTTCTTCGGCAGGCGCAAATCTCCCTCCTATACGGTTCCGCCTCTTGGCTGACTCATGGTGCATCCGATACTTTCATTAGGAAAAGAATTCAATTATGATGTTAATTTTTGTTAAATCTGAGTTCAATATGATATAATATATTAATTGTTACTCAGTGAAACTAGGATTTTGTTTACCCTGATTTTCTTCACGAAGCATCTTTTACCACGCTTCTCTCTAAATCTTGCGAGGATTTTTTCCCTCTCAGCTCGCTTCACTTTGGACTTCTCTTCTTGTACTAAACAAAAAGGAGACTTCTGTATAATCTGACCTGTTACAACATTCTAAAATCAAGGAAACAACATTTTTTTATCAGGAAGGAAACAACGTTCATCATTATAAGATTAACAGAAGAAGAAGAAACAAATATAAAGAAGGAGAAGAAGAACAGCAACAACAACGACTACAAGAAACAAATATGATAGTAAACAAGAAGAAGAAGAAGCAGGAGCTAGCAGCAGCAGCAGCAGTAACAACAGCAGCAGCAGCAGTAACAACAGCAGCAGCAGCAACAACAACATCAACAAACAAATATGACAGTAAATATAAAGAAAAAGAAGAAATAACCAAACAACCACAACAGCAATAATATAATAATAGTAACTAGTGATATCTTAGATTCTTTAACATCAGTTGGTTATCACTATCATGCAAGAGTAACAAGTAAAAATATTTATTTTGAGTGACCTGCGAATTCATTTGGCAAGGATAGTTTGAAACCAAGTCCTGGCCTTCATAAGCAACAGTGTCATGATAGCCACTATCACTAGATTGAAGGGGGTACAACAATGAAGAAACATTTCCATGGGAATACTCTTGGCTTGGATAGTATGGTACATCAGAAAGTGGTGGAGGAGAGGCAGATAACAGGATGCTTGAAAGATCATAGGATTCCTGTTCTTGCCATTCAACCAATGGATAGTTGTTCTCTTGATTGAATGTGATATCAGAAAGAGACGAAGGATAGGTAAAGAGCGGGGGGCTTGAAGGCCTCTGTGACATTTTTTAGATTGTGAGTTCCTCTTGGAGGCCTCTGTGTTCTTATATAGCCCTCCGCTATTCAAAAAGTTATGGAAGTAAAATTTTCAGGTTTCAAATAAAAATTGGTTCTGGTTTTATAGGAAAAATATTGATTAATCATGTCCTTAATTACTTAATGAAAGAAAAATGTGGTTTTATATATGCAAAGCTAATAGAAAGAAAGAAAACAAGTTTTTGACGAGAATTTTTAAACTTGGCTTCTTTTGCTTAATTGCCTTACAATTTATAATACAATATATTCCATAATTACACAAGATGTTCTATTATGATTCGACCATTTCAATATACTTCCAATCTATATGCATATTTAAGTTTGTGTTAGGAATTCGTGTTTAAATGTTAAGGTGTGTGTATATATATATATGTATCAGTGATATCTAGAGTCTTATGAGAGGGATCCTTGTTTTATTATTATTTTTTTTATGGTTGATATGGAGACGGAAACTGAGAGAAATACACACATTTTTGAAAGAATTCCAACTAATTAATTACAATTTAATAAATTCTGTTTTTAACTAATTAATCAAACTTTAATAAATTTTAAATATAAAATAACATAGTTAATTACCTAAATTAATATGTTAACATGTGTAATACATAATATTGATTAAATATGAACCAAAATTAAATACGTATAAGTTATTTAAATTCATTAGCATTGTATTTATTTTAACTCATTATGTTTAATAAATATATAAATCATTGTGATATTTGAAACTTTGTGGAAATATGTTGAAATGTTCCTCAGGTGATGACCTTAATTGTAGAATATGATAAAATATCGCTGATGACCTTATACAATATGATAAAGTATTGTTTGATAAAATTTTGATATTTTTTTTCTTAGGACCTTATAAAATATTCCTGATGTGGGGCTTAAAAAGTGCTTTGTTAGAAGCTGTGATAACTGCTTCTGAATCTAGGCTTAAAACGTGTATAATTTTTGAATCTGATTCTCAAAGGGGCTGAAAAAGTGCTATGTAAGAAGCTGTGGTAACTGCTTCTGAATTTGGGTCTAGAAAGTGTATTTCTGAATCTGATTCTCAAATTATATGTAAGGTGTTAAATGATTAGCCTTTTGATCCCTGGTAGTTGTAACAGGATAGCAGATTGGGTGGCTAAGGCTTGCTTAGTTGAAAGACTACTTGTTGATTGGATGTTTAATGTTCCGTTGGATCTTGCTGTTTTGTTTTATGACATGTTTGGTTTAGCTGTTTACAACAGCTAATAGCTGATAACGGTTGCGGATAGCGAATAGCGGATAGGTGATAGTTGATAGTTGTTAGCTGATAAATATAAAGTATTTAGTACAATTTTATTAGCTGTTACTGTTTATATGTCAAATGACTATTAAGGATATAATTTATTTGTAAATATAATTTCATATACTTTTTATAATATTTTTGAGTTATATAAATTATTTAAAAAATATATATAGTAATAAATAATAATTTATTGTCTTCAATTTATATATTATTAAAATAATTAATAGAAATTATTTAAAAATAAATTTTAAAATATAAATATTATTGTATAATTTTTCTAAAAATAATTATAGGTATAAATATTATAATTATTTAATTATTAATTATAATTTACAATCAAACAAAACACTTGTATCACAACAAATCTAAGAAACCCATCACTTGAATGAGAAAAAAAAAAAAGAAAAAACCAAATCAATGGAACAAGAATAAATAAATCCTAGCTCGTCTAAGAGCTAGATTTGCCTTAATTATTTGTCTCCTGCCTTCCGCCTTTCTCAAGTTAGTTTCTGCTATTTCAAGAGTTTTTTGATATTTATTTAATTTTGAACTATAAAACGTTAATTATATACATCTAATGTAAATGAAATTATTTGTTATCATTTTTTTTTAACAAGGGTAAAATAGTTTAAATAAAAAATACAAATCAGTTATCATCTGATGGAAAAAAGTTTTAAAATAGAGCTTATTAAATTAACAGTTATTTTAAATAAAATTAGCTATAAAGTTTTACCAAACATTTAAATTATAACTTATTAAGAAAAAAATTTATTATTTAAATGGAATGACCCTTTAATAGAATTTTATTTATTTGGCAAAAAAAAAAATTCCTGATGTGGGGCCACGGGCATATTAGACATGGCGTGTGGACATGCATTGCATGCAACCCCCCAATTCTTTTGGTCGTTCCGTTGACGAAAATTAGAGGCTAGTAATCACATACTAATAAATAAATTAATGAGCCCCCGCATGCCTGATGGCCAGGCTGTTGAGGGGCATTGTAGAGGGAGGTGGTTCGACTGTCCACCTCTTCCCTCTCAAATAAAAAATAAATAAATTAATAAATTAATGTGTATGAACGAGTTGATGAGAGATTCTTTCAATTTAATTAGAGGTTTTGAGTTTGAGCCTTTAACTACTTAAAAACTGTTAAAGTAGATTTGTGTTGCCAGTCTAAAAATAAATAAAAAAAATACCACTTGCATCGTCTTTTTTATTTTTTTCATTTTCTTTTTCCTATCTCTATGGAAAAGGCTATCTAAATCTTACTTTTATAGTTGTTAAAATAAATCTTACTTTCATATATATTTTTTATTAATTGAAATGTAATGTGACCTGTATATTAATGAATTTATTTTTCTATTTTTATAAATTGATAATGATATAAATTTAAATTTTACATCTCAAAATACTCTTAAAAAATTGATCTTTGAAAAAAAAGAAAATTTGGAATGTGATGGTATGTGTTGTAAATATCTTTTTTTTTTGTTATTTGTATATCCAAATTTTGATTTTTTTGTTATTTTTTTAGGAATGAATAATTCTAAAATATATTTTTAACAGCGACTTGTTCATTGACAAATTTTAATTTTCAAAATATCAATTACTGGTAAAGATAAATAATTTTTTTGACCATTTAATTAAATTAGTTTTAAATTTGCATTAATTAAATTTGTATTATACATATGACAGACATATCTTGTGAAGGATTTTTTTTAAAAAAAATTCAATTCCCCCTATGTAATTAATAAAACACCTTAGAAAAAGTCAATTAATTAATAAAATCTATCTACACTGTATGTAGATAGATTTACAACAAATTAAAAAGTTGATATATTAATTCTTTATAATTTTAAAAATTGGATAAATTGACGAAATTGACTAAAATTTATAGTATAATTATATAATAACCTCACATTGTAATTATAAGGATAACTTCTTAAATATTTTATAAAACAAGTTGAGATTAATTTTTCTCTTATTGTTTGTATTTAGATGAAAATCCAATGATTATGAAAGTCCATTTTATCAAATTCCCTACACTTCCCACTAACTTTTATCTATTTTCTGCAGCTTGTGCTGTGTATGTATTTTCAAGAATTTTTGTGATCCTAAACAAGATTTAATTTAGCTGCTTAAAAATGCGTACCGTTTGGATAAAACAGAATTTGATAAAAATATATGTTTTTAGAAAAAAAAAATAAACTGTTGGTTCTTTAAAATTAAGATTCGAAACTGAGATATACATTGCAAAACTCAATTTACTAGTTGTTTTAAGAGCTATAAATCATAAATGTAAAAAAAAAAAAATCAAATATCTGTGAATTGTTATATATATATATATATATATATATATATATATATATATATATATATATATGTATGTATGTATATATATATATTGATAATCAAAGTCTTATTTTATTAAAAGTGTTAGAATCCAGGAAAAACCCATCTTGTTTTGGAGCTAACCCGAATCAATAGATTCACCCCATACACCCAAAACTATCTCAAAACAAGACAGATAAAAAAACCTGGAGAGTACACGGCATTAGAAGCAAACAGGACCAACCAAATGTTCGAAACCAAGAATGACAAATTAAGGAGGAATCCTGTTAATGAAAAGATCCGGAAAATAAACACAGAACCAAGCAATAAAATCACAACCAAGCAATAAACTCAAAACTCCTATGCGTTCCTTGCTTAGCTAAGTCGTCCGCCATGAAGTTGGATTTTCTAAAAGCATGGGAGAAGGTGCCTGACTGAAATAGTCCTTTTAGATTTTCAATTGTACAGAATTCTGAATGCATGCACCGTGGGCGAGAATTGTTAGCCTGGTTGATCCATGTTATTGCATTTAAGGAATCAAATTCAATGTGTAGTTTGACAGGGAGGAGCTCTAGCTTGAGGAAGGAAAGCTGGAGAGCTTTCCTAATAGCAATAACCTCTGCAAAATTAGAATCGACAATACCACATGGAATGGAAAAAATGCCAATTACCTGACCGAGATGGTTACAGAGTACACCACCTGCACCAGCAAGCCCAGACTTACCAAGAGAGGATCCATCAACATTCCATTTGAGTTCCCCCACACTAGGTGGCTGCCAGTAGGATACTTAATGACTGGGTTTAGGAGCTGACCGATATCTTTTAATAGCCTCTAAGGCTAACCATAAATCCTGAGATTGTAACAAGCCATCATCCCCAAGAGCTTTTAACCAAACTTCAGCTCTATGGATTACTAGGAAGAAGATTTTGTTGGCATTAATTGAACCTGCCATATAGTCCACAAAACAACAAAGAAAATCACCATCCAAACCTTTTTTTGGAAAGAGCCAGAGGCAACAACTTCCCATTGTGCAAATAAATTGCACAGGGAGGATGGAATAACCTAGTCAACACCCCACCATTTCAACAAGCCATACCAGATTGATCTAGTCAGGGGACAGAGGACAAAGAGGTGATCAACTGATTTTATTTCCAGGTTGTAAAATGGACATTTATAATTCAAATGATCAAGTAAGCCTTTGTGGCAAAGAGTATCTTTGGTATTCAACTTATTTAATAAAGCCATCCATGTGAAAATTTCAACTTTAGCGTCAGGCTACGCCAAACTCCACTAGCAGTAGACTTAGGAGAAGGCCTAAACCAAAGTGTAGCAGCCGTAGTTGCAGATTTGATCGAAAACTCGCCTTTATGGTCAAACTTCCAAATGAGTCTGTCATTGTGATTTGGAGTAAAATTAAGATTGTTTAGTAAATCATAGAGACTTCGGACTTGCCCCATTTCCTAAGCTTTGAGTTGCCTAGACCATTGGAAATTCCAATCCCAACTGATACCATTCCAAAAACCCATATCCTTCACATAAGATGACTGATCCAAGGAAATAGAGAAAAGCCGAGGGAATCTGTCTTTTAAAGGCGAATCAAAGGCCCATACATCAATCCAAAACTTAATTCGATTTCCATTACCCAATAAGAATTTAACACCATCGCAAAATGGTCTTTCCTCCATTATAGACCAGATTTCTTTCCAAATTGGTGAAAAGTGAGAAGGCAACATGGAGTGTGGAAACATACCTATTTAAAGTTGATACTTATCTAATATAACTCTTTGCCAAAGAGCTTGATCACCTTGCTGGTTCATGATTCTCCAAAGCGACTTAAATAACAGTGCTTTATTCTTCTCCAGTAAGCACCCAACTCCAAGACCACCTAAGGATTTCGGCAATTGGATGAGGTCCCACTTAATGCAGCACATTTTCTTTTTCTTGGACGAGCCACCCCAAAAGAAAATCCAAAACAGAGAATTAATCTTCTTACTCACCGATATAGGCATCTTGAAAAGGGAAAGGTAGTAAATTGGCAAACTGTTTAGGGAAGCTTTGATCAAAGTTAGCCTATCACCGAAAGATAAAAACTTAGTTTTCCAAGAAGCTAATTTCCTTTTGATTTTGTCTAGAACTGGTTCCCACACTTGCTTTCTTCTCGGGTTAGTACCAATAGGTAAACCTAGTTATGTGACAAGAAGTGAATCTGTTTTGCACCAAAGAGTAGAGGCAGCTTCATTAATCCAATCCATATTCACATTGATACCAACAAGGGCGCTTTTATTGAAGTTAACTTTTAGACCTAAAACAAGAGAAAAACAATTAAGAATTCTGCAAACATTGAGGAGTTCTTGCATCTGTGGTTGACAAAAGAGTAATGTGTCATCTGCATACTGTAAGAGGGAGATTGCACCACTTCCATTGCCCAAAGAAATTCCATAAATAAATCCAAGTTCTATAGCAGTGTTAACCATCACAGATAGACCTTCAGCTACAATAATGAAGTGGAAGGGCGAGAGGGGGTCGCCCTGCCTTAATCCTCTAGACAGTTGAATTTTTGGTGTTGGAGATCCGTTGATAAAGAAAGAGACTTTTGCCAAAGTGATGCAACTACTAATCCACTGCGTCCATCTCTTGCCAAAATTCATCTGTGCCATAACCGAATCCAAATATTTCTAGTTAAGTGAGTTAAACGCCTTGTGGAAATCCAATTTGAATAAAACACCACCACATCTCGATTTGACTAGCGAGTGAATAATCTCATTCACAACCAAGACACTATCAAGAATATTACGACCTGAAAGGAAGAAATAAATCCAAGTTCTACAACAACATTAACCATCACAGATAGACCTTCAGCTGCAATAATGAAGAGGAAGGGCGAGAGGGGGTCGCCCTACCTTAATCCTCTAGACAGTTGAATTTTCGGTGTTGGAGATCCGTTGATAAAGAAAGAAACTTTTGCCGAAGTGATGCAACTATTAATCCATTGCGTCCATCTCTTGCCAAAATTCATCTGTGCCATAACCGAATCCAAATATTTCTAGTTAAATGAGTTAAACGCCTTGTGGAAGTCCAATTTGAATAAAACACCACCACATCTCGATTTGACTAGCTAGTGAATAATCTCATTCACAACCAAGACACTATCAAGAATATTATGACCTGAAAGGAAAGAACTTTATTGTGGACCTATGACGTCTGAAATAACAATCTTGAGTCTATTTGCAAGCAACTTCGAGATAATTTTGTAAAGACAACCAATTAAACTGATGGGCCTATAATCTATAATAGAATTTGCCCCTTCTTTTTTAGGGATTAGAGCAGCAAATGAAGAAGATATAGATTTTGGAATAATCCCGTTGTCATAAAACTGATTGACCATTGCCATGATATCAAAGCACAAAATATCCTAAGAAGCTTTAATGAAATTGAAGTTAAAACCTTTCAGTCCCAGGTGCCTTAGCTCAATCACAAGACCAAATGGCAGATTTGACGTCCTGAAAAGAGAAAGGTGTCTCAAGTCTGGAAGCATCAGAGTCAGATGGCTTCAAGAATTTACTTGACATAAGTGCAGGCCTAGCAAACTCTTCTTCAGAGAAAACCTCAGTGTAATGAGACAGCACTACCTTCCTAATTCCCTTAGGTTTATATACAATACCACTATCAGTTGATAAGCTCCCAATGAAATTTCGTCTTGCTCTGTTCGATGTCGTAAAGTGAAAGAATTTGGTATTATTATCTCCCAGTTTACACCAGAGCGCACGCGACTTTTGCCTCCATAGGCTTTCTTTCTGCCTTTCCTTAGACCACAGTTGTCTCCAGATCAAGCCTCTTCTTTTTGAAAGATTTGATTTGAGAATAGGGTCTGACGGACTAATATTTTCCATTTCTGAATCAATTACATCGAAGTCATCTTCTAATTTAGAGATATTGAAGTCTAGATCACCAAATACATCTTTATTCCATTTCTTTTAAGTTGACTTTGAGTAGCTTAAGTTTCTTTACAATGGCCTCACCACTAGAAGGAACCTTATGGGTAATTTACTATCACCCCCTGAGGTTTGGTCAAAATAACTAGTCCGTCCCTGTATTTTTAAAAGTCAATTAAATACCCCTTTAGATTTGATTTTGTTAACTATTTGCCCCTTCTGTTAAAAAAATTTAAGAATATTATGTTAGTTCAAAGAATAAACAGTGGTCAAAAGTGGCAATAATTATAAAATTCCAAAATTACCCTTAATTGATTTATTGATCTGGACTGATATACATATATTTAATAGTTCAGTGACTAAAATGTAAATTTAATTATAAGAAAACTATCATTTAACTCCTTGAAACTTTATGCCCTTCTCATCCATACCCTCTCCTTCACACATTCATCCACAAACACCATGAATCCATGAAAATCAACACCACCACCACTTGCCATGTTGTGTTTTAGATACCCGCAAGCTCACGGTTGTGGTTGCAGTGTAAAGGTTTATCGTTCCCACAGGGATTGACTATTGATTACCAATAATTCTTACTTATGATCTTAGCTAGCAAATTGATTAGTAAATTGGATAAAAGTAAAGTGACAAATAGCTTTTAAGAAG
>CATIWK010250546.1:0-12710 GCA_949634005.1 Mallotus japonicus
ATACGGATAATATTCAAGAATGTTAAAAGGTGAATTTGACACTTGTTTTGCATGTTTAGCAAATATGAATAAGATTCATAAAATATTGGGATGATATTAAAAAATGTTGTATAATGATATGACATATTTTTGCAATTTCAATATATACAAATAATATTCAGAAAATATTATGATAATATTCAAAAATGTTGAATAATGAATATGACACTGTTTTGCATGTTCAACATATACGAATAAGATTCAGAAAATATTCGGATAATATTAAAAAATGTTGAATAATGATATGACATTTGTTTTGCACTTTTAACATATACAAATAATATTCAGAAAATATTCGGATAATATTCAAAAATGTAGTTAACTGAATAATGAATATGCCACCTGTTTTGCATTTTCAACAACCGATTTCAACAAACAATATCAGATACATATTTTTAATTTTTGGCACATCCAAATATAAAAAAACATTTATAAATAAACTTCATATTTACAAATGAAATGAATTTCCACATTAGCATTGGACCAACATCGGTGTTACCAAAAATAAAAATTGAACAAAGAGATCTCCCATTTCTATTTCTCAATGCAAAATACATACAACTTTGAAGGCCATACAAAACGAGACATGTCAGTTAAAAATAAATTAATCACTCTGTCATTGCCAAAAGTCTAAACCAAAATTTCCACAAAAGAAGATTTGTGTTGCAACTAAGCAACCTGACAATTTAGCTATGAAAACCCATATGAGCTGCATATTTAACTGCCATAAGAAGTGCTTCAGCCTCTACAACTAAAGCATTCATAGCTGACATCTTGAATACCTTTCCAAAAACAAAAGCTCCCCTGAAATCTCTGGCAATACAAGCAAGAGCAGCAGTAATAGCACAGCTTGCACCTGTGAAAATCAAAAACTATAAACACCAAGATAACTTATTGGCTCATTCTGAATGATATAGAAATAAAAAGAATTCAGCTTTTAGAAAGATTGACATATACAAACATCACTGCATTTCTGCAATTACAACAAAGTATACCTGAACATACACTTGCTATCGGAAATTAATAACTTAATGGTCATTTATGAAGATCAATAAGCTAATCTTATAATAACTCATACTAAATCCATAAAAAAACAAGAACAGTTTACCAGATCCACATTCTTATAACATCAAAAGTCCATATCCACTCAAAACAACATAACTTCACATCACAAAAAACATAGAAAAAAAAATCATCAAGAACCCAGTAGCTAAAATTTGTGAATTATCTTAAAATTTAATTTTTCACAAAAAAAGGACCATGAAATTCTTTTTTTCTAATCTCAGAGTTTTCTCCACTCTTCCACCAACGAAACAAAAAAAATAATAATAAATTCACATGATTGAATAAATTCAACAACATATCTATAACCAAATCACAAAAGAAAGACCCAAATCAGACACCAAAGAAGCCAAAGCTACACAAACTCAAAACAGATAAAGAAGCAAATTTTCAACAAAAAAAAAAACCCAACCTTTATTATCTTAATTTTCAAAAAAAAAAAAAAACCTCAAAACAAAAGCACCCATTTCTTCTTGTACAAAGAAAAGACTGACAAATAATTTTTTTTTTCTCAAGGAAACAAAAAATCAGCAACAACAGCTGCACAACCATGACCAAAGAAGAAACCAAAAAGAAATTAGCTAAGAATAACCATATCTAAAAAAACAAAAACTTTTAAAACACTTAACTAAAATTGTTTAAGGATTAAAGAGTAGCAATTACTAGGTAGGATGATTAGATATGTTCAGAAATTAATCATAAAAAAATGGATCTGATCATAAAAGTTAACGAAGTAGAGAAATAAAGAGATAAACACATACTTGCTAAGGAATCCTCCGTTTGAAGAAAGGAAGAAAAATGTGTCACCACCAACAAGAAGCAGCCGTAACTTCTTCCAATAAATTGAAATTGAGCTTCTTGATCATCTGAAGACGAGGAGCGATGGTGGGAAGAACAGGGAAGGAGAGCGGAATAAAAAAAAAAAAGCAAGAAAATGCAACTTATGTAAGTGACAGAAAAGTGGACAGCGCGTGTAATATTTGACAAAAGGTAGATATTTTGCTGAAAACCTTACCTAAAAAATGGATATTTTTGTAAAAATCCCTAATTTAATTTGTTACAAATTCTAACTAAATGTTTATGATCTTATGATTACTTCACTCAGGAGGCGGCGGCTGGGGTGATTTCTGGGGACTCATCCACCATATAAGCACATGGTGCAGCATGAGAAGGGGAAGCTAGTCTCTGTTTCCCATATATATTAATTAAACAGAAGGTGAAGGTGGGCATTAAAAAGCAAATATATATATATATATATGCATCTCCTAGAGAGGTAGCTAACAACTTGAGTTTGGCTTTATCAGGCACACTATGTTTGAACCTGATCACTTCTATTGAAAAGATTAAAAAAAAAAACAATAAAAACTTTAAAATATGCATAAGTATCCTGATCACTTCTATTAAAAAGATTAAAAAAAAAAGAATAAAAACTTTAAAATATGCATAAGTATCCCTTCTCATCATCACTAGCTATATATATATATTGTTTTGATGCCAGGTTTTATCTTGTTTTCTTTCTTTCTTTGGTAGAGTTAACTGAGTAACTGATACACATTAACACATGCAAATATGTGAAGACTGAAGTTTCAGAATAAATGGTCATTTAGCATCCAATTCTTTACACGTCTTTTTTTTTTTCAAAGCAAAGTACTAGATATTTAGACTCAAAATTCTCTTTTTTCATTCCTTAATTAGAAGGATCCCAATTAATCAGACTAAAAACTAACAGCTGAATGCATAGTTTCACCCCTGAATTTTACACAACTAACCCCTAACACTTCTCAACTTTTATTATTTTTTATTCAACTTTAAATTTTTATTTTGAAACTTTTTCATTTTTCATTTTTTATTCTATTTAACTCATGCAATATTAAAACGAATAAAATTTAATTTCAAATGATTTTAAATATATAAAATGTTAAAGTTAACTTTAAAACAATATAAATAGAATTAAAAATTAATATAAAAAATTTAGAAAAATTTTGTTTTTAATTATATTATCCTTTCATTAAACATTATTTGAGTTTATATAAATACTTTTATATTCATATCAACATTAGTTTAAAAAATATTTCGATTTTATGTATTACATGGGTTAGATATGTTCAAAATAAGAATTTAAAGGTTGAATAGAATATAATAAAAATTAAGGAGTGTTAGAGGTCAATTGAGTAAAGTTTAAAGGTTAAAAAATTTATGAGGTTGTTATTATTTAACCTGTAAAGTATAAATTTATATTGGACATGATTTATATATATATATATATATATATATATATATGGCGTAGTAAGTGTATATGGAGTATGTACCTGAAAAAACATGATAAAAAGAAGAGAATAAATAGTAAAAAAAAAAAAAGAAGAAGAAGATGAGGTGGAGTGGCACGTAAGGGAAAAGAGACAAAAGCGTTGACCAAGTAGATGGAGTTTCACGTGTAAACATGCTGGCGGACATCGACCTTTTTTTTTTGCCACATATGCAATCAAAATAAAATACTAAAACAAAAGCCCACCGCTTTGTCTTTGTCAGACCTTCACGTGAATATCTCATGCTATTCTAATATCTATCTTTCTATCTATTTATCCATCTAACACCTCTATCTTTTCTTCTCTTTTTTGTGCAATATATACTCTTTCTTTTGCCAAGTTTATTAGAATTAATTCAGCTTTACATCCACATTTACATTTATTTTTTTTATTATCGTCTAAACGTATTTTTAGTATGGATAAATTTTATAAAATTTACTTATAATATATTTGATTTAAATGAAAATTTTGTAAAATTAATTTTTAATTCTAACTTTTTAATTTTGTGAAAATTAATTTTATTATAAAGTAAAATAATCTTAAATCAAATTAAAAAATTTTAAAATAAAAGAAAAAATAATTATTACCTCGAAGATAAATATTTGTTCTAATAAAATAAATTATAATATTAAAATATTAAAATTATTAGAAAATTTTTTACGTATATTAAAAAAATGCTCGATTAGTAAATAAATTCTATTTTTTTTATAAAATTTTGATTGAAAATTAAATATATTTTTGAGATATCATTAATATTCTGAAATGTAATGCACAACTTTTTTTTATATTAACAAAACAGTAAAAGTTTGGATTTGGATTTGGATTTGCAAATGCTTTGTTTCATCAAATATTCATTTAAATCTAATATATTATCATTAATAAGATTTTGTTTACAAATTAATTCTATTTATAATTCATTTAAAAACGGAATGAATTGTTTAGTGAAATTCAACTAAAATAAAGAGTAAGTCTTTTACATGATATTTTAAAATTTTTTTTTTGAATTTTTTAGTGTTACAAGTTAAACGTATTAATCTTAAATTTTTATCTTGATTCATTACACAATTTAATTAATGTATCATAAAAAAATGAATATTTTCAGTAAAAATTGAGATAATAATCTTCATGCTCAATAGTTTAAAAATTTACAAGCATATAACAATTAAAATTAATTCACATGTATGAGATATTTTTATTTACTTTTATGATAATTTTTTTTATTGAGCTGATTGAAGTTTAATTTTCTATTACAAGTGGGAGAGGAAGAGATTAATAGAGGTTCAAACTCTACTCTTCATATTTAAATATCTACATTTTTGTTACATAAAATATTCATAGAGACCTTATGATAGAATTTGAATTGCATGTTAGGATAGAATTTATGATTTATTTAGGCAAGAATTTCTATATATATATATATGCAACAATTGTACTGAAAATATATGCATATCAGCATGAATTACTTTATGAAGACATATAGGACTTGAGTCTACATACATAACCCGTAAGACCCCAGGACAGGAGCAGCTGAGCAATTACGTACGTCCTTGTACAAAATTAATTGATGAAATTACTGCCCAAAATTGACCAGAATATTAAGCATATATATATATATATATATATATATATATATACATGTACGTACCTACCGAGAGGAACCAAAATGGATCTACACCTGTCTGTACAGAAACCATTTCTAGATTTTTCTCAGAAGACGTAACAAAGATGTATAATTTGCACACTCTGTCAATCCACTATCATTTATTATAATCATTTTTTTTTATTTCTTTCTCTCTTTTTTTCAATATATATATATATATATAGAGGAAAAGTCCTTTATTTTATTTTATTTATGTTTTTGGCTTTCTTTATACACTATGTACTATAATGGTTTTATTTTGGGTCAATAATACACTGCACTTTTAATATAATATTGTCAGAGATTCTTCATTTTCTGTTGTTAGAATTACGCGATTTTGATTGCCATGAAATCATCAAA
Organism: Mallotus japonicus; assembly: GCA_949634005.1. Classification (NCBI taxonomy): domain Eukaryota; kingdom Viridiplantae; phylum Streptophyta; class Magnoliopsida; order Malpighiales; family Euphorbiaceae; genus Mallotus; species Mallotus japonicus. The sequence continues at coordinate 5,407 of CATIWK010250546.1, forward strand.
CAGGTGGCTCCTCCCAACCATTTCTAGCTCTTTTACGTCATACAAAGATTTCTCCAATAATTATACTAATAAAAAAAATTTAAACAAAACAGGAAAATATTTATATAGAATAATATATAGTGACGATAATAATAATAATTGCTATAAAAATATTCACCTGCAAACTTTGAACAGTTGTTGGTGTTTTCTGCTCGTCGATTTGTAATTATTAAAGAGCAAAGAAAAACAATAGGCGATTCCTTGATTTATAACTTAATTTACATCGTACACTTGCTCCATCGACCCATCTAATTAAGTCGGCCTAATTAATTAATTAATCAAGCATCTCCATAATGTTGAACATTTTGATATTAATGATGATAAGTATTCTGGTGCTGTTGATGTGGCTGCTGCTGGTACGTCCTTCCCGTTGGAAAGTAACTTCCACTACACATTGCAACAGGGAATCCTATTCCAGCGGAAGCTGTTGATGATGATGATGGTGGTGATGATGATGATGGCCTGTTAGCTTGAGCTCTCTCCAAGGACTGCACTTGTGTTTTCAAGAACTTAACGTAATGAATAGCTTCATCTAACATAGATGCAGTGTCCATTTTAGTGCCACCAGGAACTAGTCTTTGCAGTATCCTTATTCTTTCGCTTATCCTTTCTCTTCTGTGTCGTGCAGCTACGCTTTGAGGATCTTTAGATATCTTCACATTTCTACGCTTTGGTGGTTTCACCGTTTCTGGGTCTATATGGATTGGTTGCATTGCCGCGATTCGAAATATCATCTCTCTCATTGCAGCCATTGAATTCCTCTTCTGAGAATAATCATTTGCACCAGCGGCGAAATCTCCTACACCACCACCTCTCCATCTCGCTGATGCAACTTGATTGGATACGAATGATGGGGCGGATTCATCTTGAATTGCGGTGCTATTATGGGTGAAGGGAACACTAGACGGCAAGGACAAAAAAGAAGGCGAGCTAGCAGCATGTGGGCTATCAATAAAGTGTGAGATAGCATTAGCAGGAACAATATTATTAGCAGCAGTCGTGGTACTAGTAGTAGTTGCACCACGAAACTCGTGTGGATGAGGTAAATCATGACCAACATCGCTGTAAGCACCGAAGAAATCGGGGAGCCTGTCCATCATCATCATCATCTCCATCTGATCTTCTGATGCAGTAGATGACTTTAACTGGTCAATTTCCATGGCTTATTCAGTACCAGCTACCACTCTCTCCTTCTTTAAAGACAGTCAGACAGATAGATAGATAGATAAAAAGTATTTAAAGGTAAAGATAGAATAGATAGAACTGATAAAAACTGGAAGTGGGAAGCTACAGAGGGATGGGGAAGATAAAAGAGAAGAGTGAGTAAACTGAGAGTTTTATCAGAATTTTGCAGTGAAAGAGGTAAAGGGTATGGAGAAAAAGAAAAATGGAAGTGAAGTAAAAAGTGAAACAATCAAATTTTTTTAAAAACTGATATCGGGAACAGACTATAGCACCAGCAACCAGGCTACCAGCAGTAGTGTCAAACAAACTCCTCTATATATATATACACACACACCCCCACCCACACGCATCTTTACAGAGAGTCGCATACAGCAAGTGGCTTGATTTTCTGTATATTTTATTATAGACATTATGAATGCGATTTGAACTATTCTTTTGTTATCATAAAGTTAGTGAGCTTTTGTTTGTTTTCTTTTGGTTATTTTTTCTATCTCTTTAGTTTATTTTTTTACCATTTATATCGTAAAATATATCTCTCTGCAACAATGCTTGGTGATAATTTGTTAACATTTTCTATTGCGTGATAGACTGATACCTAAAACAAGCATCATAATGCATGCTGCTTCTCCATTTTAATATATACAATGAAATTAATTGTAGGTCCATTCCTCAAATATATATATATATATATTGTGGAGGAGTGTGCATGTATTGTGATTTGATTTAAAACAAAATTAACACAATTAACATTCAATGATTAGAGGTTTAGTTTAGTGCTATATGTTTGTTGGGAATGTGCCTGCAATATTCTACATATCATTTGACTGAATGATCTAGTTAAATTATGAAAACGTGATAAAGAAAAGTTTGCACACATATGATAACATTAAGAAATATTAGATAATATAAAATATTTTGTAATTTAATTCTCAAATAAATAAAATAATTGAGATTAAAAACTCACTTAAAAAATAAAATGCATTTATCTTTGTGTACTCCACTATAAATTCTATTTAAATAAATTTTTTCATAAAATACGATAGATAAAATATAACTTAACTTTAATAATACGTATATTCTAATTTAAGATTTTGAATAAAAAATATTTCATAAATACATAACTACAAAACAATTCATCGTTAGTGTCATTGATATGAAATAATAATCATAATTAAATAATTATTTTAATTAACAATCGTTGGATCAGTTGGTAAAAATTATTTTCATGTAAGTAATGTTCTGAATTCGAGTCGTGACGTATCTAGTTACATTAAATTAATTATGAAGTAACCTTTTATGCCTTCATAATATTTATTAAATCAAATTGAATTAATTAAAATTTAATATATTTTAAATATTGTGATTTAAATTAAAAAACGTATTTTAAATATAAAATGATATATAAATAGTAAATAGTATTCATTGAACAATAATTTAAAAAGTGGGCTTAATAATATAAAATTTTACTAAATTTTGTGTGTTTCAAGTTTCACAATGAATAGATTATGAATTTGAATTCTTAACATACCAAATTTTTTTAAACTAGCATTACATATAAAATACAAATAAAAATTATTTATAAATTTAATATAGTATAATAATATCTCATAATTTCTTTTTAAGAAAAAAACCACATTTAAGACAGTTAAAACTTTATAATATAAGGAATTAGTTGAAAATTTTTGACAGTTATTTCCCTTTGAATGTACGGATAACCACATAGAAAACACAACAATCAACATCAAGAGGGAAGTATTTACCAGAAATAGAAAGTAAATTTTTTAATTTTTTAATTTTTTTTTTAAAAAAGATAGCAGAATGAGAAGTAGAGATGAAGTGAGCAGTCCTACCATCAGGGCCGGACCAAGTGAATTTGGGGCCTGAGGCAAAGAAAATATTAAATCAAGGGTGAACCAGGCCTGTGTTTATCAAATGAAAGTTAGGCCCCATATTTATGTTATATATAAGAGGATTTTTGGATTGCTCACTGAGAAAGAACAAAATTTTAGATTTTTCCATTCTTTTTTTGACACCTAAGGCCTAAGGCCTTTCTATTTTTCTTAACAAACAATCTTATATATATACATATATGGGGCCTAACTTTTTGTGGGGCCTGAGGCAGCTGCCTCATTTGGCTCAAGGGTGAACCGGGCCTGCCTACCATATGAAGGGTCCAGATCTACCAACTGGTTTTCAGGGACAACAACAGAAGTGCTTTAGATGAGTATAATGATTACTGTGTGTATGAGTATCGTATATTTCAACTTTGCCTTAAAAATTCACTTTCTTCTTTTCTAAAATAAAATTTTTAAATTGTTCGAAAAAAAAAATAAAATTTTTAAAAGAAATCATAAAAACCCCACACTCACGTGACGGTTGTCAGAAATCTCACCGGACTATCTTAAATGAAGATGAAGAAGAAGAAGAAGATGCTTTGGTTAATCCACGGCGGATGAAACTCCGGTGACGATTCAATTCAGCTTTGGGGCGTACACGTGGCGATGGTCCAAGGGAGAAGACCTTTACTGATCATTATCTTGATGGTGTAAAAAAAACCTCCTCCTCCTCTCATTGAAACGGAACGCATTTCGAGACGGATCAGGTTCTTATGCTGCTGCTACCAAAAAAAACCTGCTTCATGTGCCCGATTAAAATTTCCCCAAAAAATATATAAATATATATAAATTAACTCAAAAAATATATAAATTAAGGTGCATTCTAGGATTACTTTGATTTTACAAAATAAAATGTACTTTGTTAATAACCACCATTAGATGATAAAATACACTCTCATACAATGGTGACTAAAATAAAGTAAAATAAAAGTAACATAAAATCCAAGTAATCCTAGAATTTCCCTTAAATTAAAATTAATTAATAAATAATTCAGAAATAATATTAATTATAGTATTTTTATTTTAAATTTTTTAAATTAACGGTATTTACACTTATTAATTAAATTCTGATTAATTTCATTGGAACAAAAGTAGTAAGTAACACCAAATGAATATCTTTTACCAATTACCATGGTTTTTGGTCTTAGTCAATTTTGCTTCACATAACACAAAAAAAAAAAAAAAAAAAAAAAAGGTCTTACTTTGCAGATGTGAGGTTGCTTTCCTCATCTTTTATTCAATTGTAAATCGTAATCATAGCTAATTATAGTTATTATGAGCAATAAATAATTATATTGGAAGATAAAATAAATAAGTTCATGTTGTCATATAGAATATGTAAATGAGAATGAAATATTAAAATATTGAGAGGATAGAGCTCAATTTAAATATAAAATTATTTAAATTTAAATTTTGAATTCTATTGTAAGTTTGATAAATTATTTATGATTATTTTAGCTCCAATCAACTACCTATATAGAATTTTTATTATAATTTCAAATCTAAAATTAATTTAACTTGTTGGGCAATAATTATAAATATATTAACATATAAAAAAATAAAATTCCAAATTCTCAATTAGCAATGTAAGTTTTTTTTTTTTCCTAAATTACTGGTGTTCAAAACTCACTGAACTTTATCTAATCCGGTTCGATCCAAGTACCATCACAAGGGCGTCAAAAATCTTTTAATAACTAATTCAATGCGACTGCATACACCAGGATTCGAATTTAAGACCTGACTTAAATAGAAACAACTTCTGTTAGTTGATTCCAACAATTATTGATAGTCATGTAAGTTTTTAAATACTCAAGCTGGGCACTATGTGATTATAGTCAATCAGTTGTAAAAATTCACTTAATTCGTTTATTATCATTAAGTAATTATAATTTGAGAAAGAAAATAATTATTTAATTTTCTGCATATTCTGTGCAGCAAATGGTATACATCACACTGCCAAACTCTATTATAGTATCGTTGATCAAAGAAAAAAAATGTTAATAAAAAAATTAAATGATTAAATTGAAATATTTATTGCATATGAAAAATGGGAAATTTTATAACTTACCAACGAGAAAATAGAAATTTAATTCAATGTTCTAAATATTATTAAATTAGTTTGATGTACTTTTGATTTAGATGAATTTGTATTAATTCCAATAAAAGCCCTAAATTGTTCATGAATTTCTCATGTACAAGCAAGTGAATAATCATTCTTTAGTACATTTATATATCGTAATACATACCATGTGTAATGCACATAGATTGGAATGTTTAATGCACACCATGTGAAATGTACCAACATTGACCTAACTCATCAAAACTTACAATGAACATACCATGGATTTAGATGCTTGCTTTCTTCTTCCTCAAAATCTATATTATTGCATCGATCTTTGACACATTTCTCCAAATTCATATAGGTTAAATTCAATTCAAACTTGTTTCGAAATTATTACAAAAATGCTTCTAATAATATGGGCCTTGGATTTTTTTTAGCATTGCCTTGAATTTTGTTAACATTCAAATTAACATTTACGGCTCGTTTGGTTCATACTTTAAAATTAGAATTAAAATCAGAACACAAATGAAGGAGATACTTTAAAATTAGAATTAAAATCAGAATAAAAATAAAGAAGAATCAAAAATAAAATAAAAATTTTAATAAAGTGTTTCATTTAAAAAGAAATCGGAATCGGAATCGGAATCAATTTTATTTATATATAAAAATATATTAAATAATAATTATTATAAATTTATATATTTTATTTCATTACGTCAAAAAATATTATATTCCATAAATTTTAATAATATATGACAATATTTAAAATTTTAACTAATTTATAATTAATTTGATTTAATATTATCTAAATGAAAAATCATTTTTTACTCATACAAGGGGATGAGTGATTCCCATTGATGGAAAAATTCATTTCTATTTCCATGCAAAATTTTAATGAAATAAACATTAGAAATCGAGATCAGTCAATTTAATTTCGATTCTTATTTTTATTTTTTATGAAACAAACCACTCAGTTAAATAGATGGGAGAGAATAAAATTCATTTACTGCAGCCAATATAACCGCAGGGCTCTCTCTGATTGCTTACAGCTCAGGGCAACATTCTATTTATATGCATATATAAAACAGAGTTGCGTGGGCTTCCTCATCTTAGCACATAATGATATGATGTGGACGTTGATAAGGAGACATCTAGGGTCTGCAGAAATGGTTAACAGATAGGGATATTGAAAACGACAAGGCTTATTTTGGCCAGAAATAACGGTGTTTTATTCATTCATATTAGGCTTTAGGTAATTTCGCCAAACTGGCCAATTGATGCGCTCTATAGTCCGATAGATTGTAGATGTATGTGATGAACACCATAGCTAGGGTATTGTACAGTCCATGCACGTAAAATCATGCATGATCATATCATATAACTGCTCTAATTTCACTACCTAAATAAGGCATCGCATTGCATTCCATTGCTTTGATGATAAACTAAATCTTTAGCTAATTAGATCAATTATCTCTTGTTTTTCTATGATTTTTATCGTTGAATTAAGGGATAAATACATAAATAGTGTATGAATCTTTTCACTTTTACTATTTTGATGTTCAACATTTTTTTTATAATTAGGTATTTGAATCTGTAAAAAATTTTTAAAATGATGTCTCTAACATGTTAAAGTGTTTATGTGTCTTATATTAAACAATAAATTGACTTAATTTTATCCCTTAAATTAATTATGCTTGCATACTAGTCTAATTTTATATTGTGTGTGATAAATTGCATGCATGGTTTGCTAATTAAGGACAGTTTGATTGATATAATAATTTATAAAAATTATAAAAGTCTCGAGTTCAAGTTTTTATACCGATCATCTATGATGTACGATATTCATGGGACTTTAAAAGGTCTGCCTTCAACCATATATATATATATATATATTAGAGCGGCATATTTATTTGTAGAATTAGCCAGTAGGTTATTAGGGAAAAAATGCAAATGGAATTTGACATCAAGAAGAGGACAGGACAGTTGTGCTTTGCAGATGAGGATAATGAGAGAGAGAAAAAGAAGAAAAGAAAAGAAACGATTTTGTTTGTTGAGAGTGTATGTATAATTTTCGTGCTTTGTTTTCTGCAACACCAATACATACACACTCAAAAAGAAAGAAA
>CATIWK010250793.1:0-24493 GCA_949634005.1 Mallotus japonicus
AAAAAAATATAGGTCCGCAAATGGGTTTCGTGAGGGGACCATAGGGAATTGATGTGATGCAGTAACTAAATTATCATGACCTCTCTTTTAATTAATTTGGACCCACTTGCATATTTCTCATACTATGTTTAGTATCAAAAAACAAAATTCAATTTGGACCCCCACCATTTGACATTTATAACTTGAGCTAGTGTACCATTATAATCTCATACTTCCACCCACATGATTAGAATTCTGTTAGATGATTCTATTAGTATCATGTCTTCTATTCAATTCATACCTTAAAGTTGACACTTTGATAACCAATGTTGCATCTAACACTTTTGTATTTGTTTTTGTGAATGTTTCTAGCTTGTTTAAATTGAGGAAGAGGAGTATAAAATAAGGCCTAACTCATTATGGAAAACATCATAATTAATTGTACGTATTTCTATTCTTTCTTTAAAACTTTCTAAAAACTTTAAAAAAATTATAACCCATAAATACATTTAACTTAATATATTAAATATAAATATTTTAAACTAAGATAATTAAATTATTGATACATAAGTCTGAAGGTGGTTTGGGTCTCAAGAAGCTTTCAACCCTGAATAATGATCTTCTCCTTAAATTGGCTGCTTCTTTACATTTGAAAGATGACTTCATTTTTTATTTCCTCTATTCTCGGTTTATCTCTCCAATTAATATGCCTCAGATGCTTACATCTTCAGTTTGGAGCTCCATCAAGACTCTCTACTTAAATTTAAAAACTGATGCATTGTGAATTTTCAGTGAAAACTCTTCTCTTAGCTTTGGCATGATAATTGGATGGACGTTAGTATTGCGGACAGACTGAACTTGCCCATTCACCGCAGAAAGCATCTTTCGGGTTTGGTCTAAGACTTTTATATTGATCGACATTGGCACATCCCGAAGTTTTTAGCTATTGCTTTTCCAGATCTTGCTGCTGAGATAATGAGTCATTCAGCTTCTTATTTTGCTATGGATTTATTTGTTTGGTCAGGAGCTTCTAATGGTATAGTCACGACAAAGGCAGCTTATAATCATCTTCGCACTCCCCATCCTTCTAAAAATTGGTGTAATATGATTTGGAAACACTTCTTGCCTCCATCAAGGTCCATCTTATGCTGGAAGTTATTTTTGAATAAACTCCCTACAGATAACAATTTACATCAAAAGGGTATTCTTTTCCCTTCGATATGCCATTTATACTGGTCCTCTTCTGAATCCATTCAGCACCTGTTCCTTGAATGCCCTTTTGCTACTACTTTATGGACAGCCATTGGGGATGTTTTCGGGCTTCATCTCCCTTCCAACAGTTCATCGCCTCTGCAATTTTTTATTTCAGTATGTGCGTTTTACCTCAGTACTCAACTGAAGCCGCTGCTGATTACTGCTGTGGTTTCGGGTTTCTGGGAAATCTGGGTTAATCGCAATAATGCTATCTTTGAAGACACTTCTGCTTCAGTTTTCACTTCTCTCCGTTCTATCATGAGGGCTATTAAAGAATGTGAAACATTCAAGATTGGCTCCGCTGGCGGTTCTCAGGCCTAACTTATCGCTCTTTGGCGCATGGGCATCTCTTCCATCCCCAACAACGCCCCCGCCATTATTGCTGTTGAATGGTGTTTGCCACCTCCTGGAATTTTGAAAATCAACATTGATGGATCAGCTTTAGGTTCCCCTGGTCGTTTGGGTGGGGGTGGTATTTTTCGAAGCAGTTATGGTTTTGTTAAGGGGTGCTTCTCTATAGCTCTAAGGAATGGTTATGCTTTTGAAGCTGAACTCCGGACAGCTTTTTACAATTGACAAAGCATGGTCTCTTGGCTGGCATGATTTATGGCTAGAGAATGATTCCACATATGTGGTTAATCTTTTTTACTCCAAATCCATTCTTGTTCCTCGGCAGATTCTTTCAGATTAGTCTAGATGTCTCCACCATATCTCCAAGATGCGCTTCTATACTTCCCACATTTTTCGTGAAGGCAATTCAATTATAGATAAATTAGCTCTAGAAGGAACTCACATTGATGATGTTCGTTGGTGGCATTCAGCTCCTAATTTTTGTATTGGCCTTATGTCTCATGGCTTCGGTCATGCTCAGTATAGATTTCGCTAGTTAGCTAGCTTGTTTGTATTCTTTTCTTTTTATTTCCTATTAATAAAATTTCTTGGAGGTGCTTGTGATGTATGGTGCTAAGAGGGTATCAGTCTAGCTGAGATACTCTGGTGCACCTCTGAAGTTCTCTCCAATGTTTCATTCAAAAAAAAAATTGATACATATAGAATCAAATGAATTTTTTTTAGTGGAAAACTTTTTTTTTTACTCCAAATATATTACATGCCGATAAGACCTGAATCAAATGGTTTAACCTAAAATTTCTAGAACCTTAAATTCCATGATTAAATTCTTACGGCTTCAACCAATAATTTCTTTGAATTATAATTGCAAGGAAGTTAAACGGGATCCGCTAATGTGGTATTTCACACTTATAGATAATAGATTAAAGGGATAATTACATTTTTTATGTCTAAACTTTTTATTTTTTATTATTTTAGTGTCTTAGTATTTTTTTTGTTCAGTCATTACCAAAATAATTATAATGCGATGCTTCTAGTGAAAAATAGATGGCCGGAGTGATGATTATACAAAAATGGATCTAAATGCTAAATGATATGCAGGGCCACCTCAGATTATCTCTACAATTATTTACAAAAATACCCTAAATCTTTATCTCTTTAAGGACTGACACTTCCTCTCTCAAAATTAGAGATTTAAGTTTAATTTGGTTTTGTTAGTGTTAAAAGAGCAGAATTTAAATATTGGATTTCCAATTGATAGCAACAAAAGATCAAGCAAATGCAATGAATGAGGACACCCAACCCATAGTGCAACATTCTCTCCATCTCCTACCTGAACAAAATGATATGTACAGGAAGAAGTTGTTACAATTGTTTGAAGCTAACAACGTGAGAAATTTGATATGAGAAAGTGGTATTTGAATTTGCAATTTGTTGTAAGGCGCCTTCATTCGTATCATTATTGTGTTTTTTTTTTAATCTCAATGGTATTGTTAATTGATATGACTAATAGATAATGAGAATCATGTTGGGGATTTGTGCTTTTTTTTTCTTCTTATTCTCCCATGATTTGAAGGAGTTGATGACATTAATATGGAAAAACTTAAATTCAAGACACTTTTGTCTGCAGTTCATTGTTTATTGATGCAGTGCATATAAGCGTTTGTTCTTACTCTTGTAGGCATCATTTATTCCATGCATTTTCTTTCAAAAATTTTATAAATTTGTATTGTATGAGTATTTCTCTACTTAAGACTAGTAGATATATGGGCAACACAATTGAAGATTAGACTTTAGATTGTAACTAAATATGGATAAGCTACTTGCTTTACTTGATTGCATCATAAATCCCTAATTTTGAGAGAGAAAGTGTTAACACATAGAGAGATTGCATCATAAATCTGTAATTTTATAAGAGGAAGTGTTAGCCTATTAAAGAGATAAAGGTTCATGGCATTTTTGTAAACAATTATAGTTGTGATCTGAGGTGGCATGCACGTCACCGACAGTGGGACCCATTTTTGTACAATTGTTATTTTAACTGATCAATTTTCATGGAAAACACCACTCTATAATTATTTTGAGAAGTTGAGACATTTGATTGAAAAAACAAATAACGCCTCCGAAAACTCATATAAAAATTAAATGTAAGAATTAAAGTACCTAAAACTTATATTTTACATCTATTCATTAAATGTAACACTTTTTTTTTTTTTTTGACCGAAAAATGTAACACTTTGAGTATATAAGAATCAATTTTCTAACAGTGGTTGCTGCATATCTTCACAGATAATTTAGGTGCAAAAGAGGACTTGGGGCTTTATACTATGAACATGGGGAAGTTAGGACACACAGTAGATCCAACTGTAGGCTTCACAAGACAAAGGGGCGGCGATATAGTTGCATAGGCTGGGCTGGCTTACAAATAATAAACCATACATATTAGTCATCCAGTCCAGATTTGCATAATGATTTTGCAAAAGAAGTCAGCGCGGTGGATTATTTATTTTATTTACAAGTACCACCACCATATATTACTGCTCAATGTGTAAAAGTTTGGCAGGAGCAGGGTAATTTCTAGGGGAGCTTGGGGTTGCCTTCAATCTATTTATCTTAACCATAATTCATTTATTTATTATATTTCATGTGAAGTTTGCTTATAATAGATGCAAATTTGCCAATGTATTTTCTTTGGATACTGATTGCCTCTCAAATGTTTCTAAACACCAAAAATTTAATGTCACATTGCCTTGTTGCCTTGTCCTATGGAGACACAGACAATAAGCGCAAATTTGGGTAGACTAGACCTCTTGTGGGTGAAAATTCAACCCAAATCAATCTTGGGCTTTCCTCAAATGTCAAAAATTTTATTCTTCTTTTATCTCATAAGCTCTCTAAAAGCTTTTGGTTAGTAATATTCTGTAATGAAAGTCAAGCATGTGAATATGTCTTCATGATCTAAAAGATAAACAAACTTTAAAAAAGATCAGGGTTTGCATTCCAATCCCCTCGTTCTGCCCTTATGGTAGAAAATTAAATCACTTGTACTGGTGCTTAAAAAAACAAAAAACTTTAACACATTATGGATATAAGGATCTACATATATCTTTCCAGTTTCTGATTCAGATAAAACAATTCTTATTGATTTTGAAGTATTAGAAATTCAGCAAAACCAATAATAATAGCTTCAGTATTGATGAATACAAACTCAATGTACATTTTACAGCACTCTTCTCTTCCAACAACTGCAAACCCAATAACCAAAAGAAAGAAGAGGTACTGCAGGTTGGTAACCCATTGGAAGAAACATATCATCATGAAAATTAGAGAAAGATTAATACACTTAAATAGAGAAACAAGATTAATTAATCAAGCACATAAAGAGAAAGAAGTGATCAAGAATTTGAGTGATTATTATTATTTTTTTGGTTTCCCTTTTAACTGATAATGAGATTATTGGACCTGATGGGGCTCTTTTGTCTCAACAGAATCCTCAGCTGGGCTTTTTGACACTCGAGCTTTGTTCCCCAATGTCTGCTTTTGGATCCGATTGCTCGAACTACTCGAGGAAACTCAACAAACCCTTTAATCCCTCGCTTAATATGAGGATTCTCTGCCTCTGGTGATGCTCTCCGCTGTGTTGTCACGGATGAAACACTGCTAAGATTATCATTACATGATGATTTTCCACTAAAAACTGCCCTTGTTGACTCTCTTGAATCAGAACAACTATTATCATCACAGGACTTGTCAGTGTCGCTCAAGAACAGCCTGTTAAACTTTCCTGATAAATTAGTAGCAGCTTTAGAAGCAATTGCAATTACAGGAGTACTCTTATGATCTTGTTGATTCTTCTTCTTCTGTTCCTGTTCCTGTTCCGTCTTCAACATCATATTCTCATTAGATTCTGTCTGTTGAAATCCTTGTAATGCCGACAGCCTTTCTTCAAAGAGAATCTTTGCTTCAGCGAGCTTCATTTGAACCCTTTCTTCTCTTAACACTTCAGCCATCCTTAGCATCTTTCTTTCCTCCTCTATTTCTCTTTTCATGCGATCAATCTCAGCTTTATCCAACGAAATTTCTTTAGCGAGCTGTTCGCACACTCTCTCAAGTGCTTCTCTTCCTTTTCGCTCTTCAGAAAGTTCTTTCCCCAATCTTTTACTCATCGTCTCACATTTCTTCCGAGCCTTTCTTTCATATTCAAGCTCAGCTTTCAATTCAATGATCTGGGCTCGAGCGAAGTCTAGCTCAGTCTCCATGACAGGTCTAAGAAAGGTCAGATCCCAAAAAGAAGCAGCGATCTTTCGAGCAGAAAGAGGCAGGTGCAGTTGATGGAGATTTTTATTGGTTTGGCAATGCTGACGATGTTGATGTTGTTTATTCTGGAGTGAATTATAAAAAGGATTCTCGTACAATTTCCAGGTTGGGCAAGTGGTAGTGGTGATGGGCTCTAGAGGAATGGATTCATTCGTAGGATTTTGATCTGCGCTATTGATCATCATCATCACTTTCACTTGCTCCATATCTTCCTCTACTGATGATTTGTATATGAGCCTTTTTTTTTTTTTTTTTTTCCTTTTTGCTCTCCTTTCTGCTTTGCTTTCTTGCTTCTTCTCCTTTTTTCTAATGGGGATTTGCCCCCTCAAGAAAGCAACTGCTGTAGGCCCATTTTTCCTTCAATGAACTTGCTTTGACGATATGGACTGTAAAAGGCAAAAAAGAAGTGTCACATGCACCTCATCTTAATTATAAGTAGCTATGCTAGACGTTCTCTCTTGCCTTTCGATCATAACTTTGATCAATATTTATACATGTGTAAATAAAATATCTTCAATCATTCAGGGTTGGGTATATTTCAATTAGATTATCTTTAAGCACACAGGGCTTAATTTAATTTCTGCATTAGTATTTTTGTAGTATATATAAAATTGACAATAATTAATGTCACTGTTGAGAATATATCGCATATTAAAAACTTACAAAATAGACAATGACTTATAAGTGGTTGTAGGCCCATTTTTCCTTCAATGAACTTGCTTTGACGATATGGACTATAAAAGGCAAAAAAAGAAGTGTCACATGCACCTCATCTTAATTATAACTAGCTATGCTTGATTCAAATAAAAAAATTATAACTAGCTATGCTAGAGGTTCTCTCTTGCCTTTCGATCATAACTTTGATCAATATTTATACATGTGTAAATAAAATATCTTCAATCATTCAGGGTTATGTATATTTCAATTAGATTATCTTTAAGCACACAGGGCTTAATTTCTGCATTGGTATTTTAGTAGTATATATAAAATTGTCAATAATTGATGTCACTGTTGAGAATATATCCCATATTAAAAACTTACAAAATAAACAAAGACTTATAAGTGGTGTAGATTGGATCTTAACACAAGCTAATTGGTTTTGTGTTAAATGAGCTCAACTCCATTATAAATCCACATATGTAATTGGTTTTGTGTTAAATGGGCTCAACTCTATTATGATTTTGTGTAATTGGTAATCAAATGGGAGACAATGTCATAAAAAGAATTTCTCTCTACATAAACAACACTATTCATGTAGCTACTAATGACATAAATCATTTTTCATATAAAATATATCTATCTATATCTTCATCATAGAATTAAATATTAGTGTAAAATAATGTGAGTGCTTTTGTATATATCTCCAACGTCCAACCAGTACAATCTAACCAACAAGCGGTGACTCATTGTAGTGGAGGTGGAGGTCCCAGTATATTCATTATATTCTGACTGATTTTAAATTCACAGTGAATTGGTCTGCTCAATTGAATAGCAAAAATAAATGAGAAAACTTGTGTTTCTGGTCTCTGTCTTAAAATGTCAGCCAAATTTGTGTCTGTTTGTATCAACTGTCAAATTATTGTGTAATCTTTTAAGCTCTGCCAAGAAAAAGAGGAAAAATATAATCTTTGAACTGTAACTGCTGAACATATATATCGTTATTGATGGTGAAACTAGAATGCTTAGCCATAGAACTCCAATTTTTTGTCTATCAAAGCTTGGTGTAAAACATTTTATTTCAATGTGACAACATCAAGCTATAATGCAACAGAAATCATTTCACTAATGGACCAAAAAAAAAGTGTTTAATCTAATGAATGAGTTTGGTCCAGGGGACCCTCTTTCTAGCTGGAAAATTTTACACTTTCTGGAGCCTGATACAACATGGGTTACCTGATCAGTCATCAGTTGCAAGCTAACATACTAGTCTTATTATAATCAAGAGTATGCTCAATTTTAAAACAAATAACAATGTGATTAAAATGCTAATTGGGAAATTAATGACTGTTATAGAAATTTCTTTGTTGGATATGTTTGATGATGATATTGAGAGATTCCAGTGGACATGTACCCCATCTCTTGGTTATCCTGCCTATTTTTATCTGGAAAGTTAACAGAGAAAGGACATCATAAGGGTCCCAATTATTATCTATTCATTCTACAGGTTCCACATGGATGTCTTCCCTTGTGTTTCTCTCCACTCTCACCATCCCTATCATTGAGTTGCAGACAGGGGCTTGTTCTAAACCTATGGACACTTTATTAGGCTTTGCCTTGACGACTGACTCTAAAGTCATTTGCTAGTAATATTGTTACTCCAATTTGGTTTACTTTTTATGGGGGGATAATTGCTCTAAAATTAACTTTTGTGAATTTTCATCTTAAACTTTCTCATTATGACACTAATCTATGGTTTTTTCTGTGAACTTCGGTTTAAAGGGGCATGCGGTCTTGGGCTTTATGGAAAAGAGGCACATGCAAAAATTAGAAGCATCCTAAGATATATGAGTGTTAGATTTGTCATTTGATTGTCAATTATAAGCCTATGTTGTATTTTTATGATTATACGGTTTGTCCTCTTGCATGAACTGCAAATACATCAGTTGCATGACAATTGGCTCTGTCCTCTTCACAACAATTCTCAGTCTTGGCAAATATTGGGCCTATTATTTTTTTTTAAAAAAAAAACAAATTCTGATGACCCTCAAGAACCCAATTCTCCAGTTAGGGGCAAGGCCTATATGTGTGACTCCCTCAACCATATAGAGGTTTAAGTGTACTTAAATATGAAGAAACGAAGTTCATCTCAAACTCGTATGGATTGAATCACAACTTTTTTATGAATCAACCATGCTATCAGTGTTGTAATAGGTTCCACATAACCATGCTTTTGATACAACCATCTGAACCACACATGAGCTAACTGATGGATCAACCCATTCTTACATCCCCACATAGAAAAAACGAAAAAAAGGAAAAAGAAATTCATTACCTTTCAATATTGGGTAAATTACAATCAGCCTCTATAATTTGGCCAAATCCACTAATTCGTTTTTATATTTTCAAAAATCAATTAATAGTCCCCTCAAATTTAATTTTATTAACTATTTGTTGTTTCTCCCTTCTGCAGACTTGATATTTTTATTGTAAACCTTAAAGGGAAAAATAATTAATAAAATCAAACATAAGGAGTATTTAGTTGACTTCTAAAAATGAAGTGATGAACTTATAAATTAGAACAACATAGTAAATTACCCTTCAATATATTCCATAGGCACGATACATATGCAGCCCCCTGAACTTACCTTTTTTCCATTTGAACACCTCAACTTGATAAAAACCTAACTAATAAACCACTTGGTGCACAAGTGGCATGAAACGTGTTTTCAATCTCCCAAGAGCGCGTTAAACGTGTTCCAAACTACCTCCCCTGCATCCATAGCAGCTTGCAGAAACTCCTCATCACCTAAAACCTGAGCAAGTTAAACATTGAGAATAACTGTAGCGTTATATCACTAAACAAATAAGACCAGGGACCATTGCTTGGAGACTTGGGCTGACATCATTAATGAAAACAATAGATTACATCCATCCAGAAAGTTGATCTTTTTAATCTCCATCTAGTCCTTTGAGTGTGAAATGAAAAAGAAACTATACTTTTTCTATGAGAATAAATCAGATACAAAACCAAATGCTTCCTCTTCATAATAGAAGCTTTTATGCAACTCCAGGAGAACCATGACACCAATGCACAAGGCGATCCGATTCATTTCCTTCAATAGAAGGATAATTGCCACTGGAAAATCGGTTCTTAATCATGTAGCGTAGCGTACCCTTGATATCCTCTATTTCATATGGTTTTAGTTCCATGTCCATCAGAACATGCATGATCCCAGCCAGTCCATGGGCAACACCCCAATACTTTTTCCCATGCCATTCATACATCAATGGACATCTTTCCCTACATGCCAATCTTCTCCCAGCCTTAATTATTTCATCCACGATTGCTCTCTGCAGAGGTTTAAAACCCAAATTAGCAACTGAATAATCTATTGAATTTGCATACAATCATTATTTGAGATCAAAAAGAGTATCCCTTACTCTGTGTCCAGCAGATATGGTTTCTTTACCAATTTTCTTGTTGAGAAATGAACAAGCCCATAAAAATCCTACTCTCCCATATAATAACTCATACGGCAAATCACTGGGAAATTTGATTTGCACTCAAGAGTAATAGGTCCTTGACTTTGGTAATATGAACCAACATGTAAAAGGAACAATATCCTGAAGGGGAAAAATATGATTGCTGCTATCTCGGTGGTGTTTAATCACGCAGAACATGAAGATGTTTACCAGACATGTATTGATGGATTTTTAGCTGTTGCAAAAATCTCTGCATGTTACCATCTTGAAGATGTATTGGATGATTTGGTTGTGTTTCTTTGTAAGTTCATAACCCTCCTGAATCCATCCTTCGTCGAGGAACCTGTGCTATCCACCATGTTCAACTCATGTTCAGGTCAAATCCACCAAGCCTCGCAGACACATTCCACAGACTTCTGAGAGGACTTTGGATGCTCCTGACCTTGTTGATGATTTCTTCTTGAACTTATTGGACTGGGGTAGCAGGAATGTTCTAGCAATAGCTCTTGGAAATACTATCTAACCTCAATTCTGTAAGCACCAACTCCCAAATTAAGCTTAACGGGACATGGGTCTTTGTTATAGGCAACAGTTACCTGTTCAAAAAGCAAAAATCGAAAGAAACAAGAATTACATATCGTATTATTGATCTAGCTATACCCATAGATCATCCCCTGAAAACTGGAGGTAGGTGAAGCTGAAATCAATCGAGAGTTAGAGTCCATCATCATCTCCGCCGAGCCGCCACCAGTAACATGTCTGGCATGATCGCTAGAGGAGGTGAATTCAGAGCACCGCAATTTTCACTGTTGATCGCTTGTTTATTTTACCGATGTTTCTCTGCTGACGCGTGAATTGATGAAGATGAAGGTGGGAGTTATATGGTGAGTGAGAGAGACAAACAGTCAGGTCCCACTTGAAGCTAACAGAACATAAGAGAGAAAGCAAGCAAGAAGAAAGATGTAGGGTATACTGATGGGGAAGAAAGGGTTAGGCTTCTTGATAGGTGTGAGAAGAAGAAGAGGAGAAAAGAAGAAGAGTTGCAGCTGAAATCAATTGTTTTTTTTTATATACATGTATGCTTATGTGGAAACCTGCCAGACACGTGTAAAACACGCGCTTCTTCAATATGCTACTTGTGCACCAAGTGGTTTATTAGTTAGGTTTTTGTGAAGTTGAGGTGTTCAAATGGAAAAAACATAAGTTCAGGTGGCTAAATGATAAAAACGGACAAGTTCAGGAGGCTGCATATGTATTGTACCTATTCCATATGTAGTTTGTCATAATCTTTTTTTTTATTTTTCATTACTATGTATAAAAATCGAGATAATGAAATGATGATTTAATAAAGTTCAGCTTTTTCAATACGTTGCGTTCTGATTTTTTTGCCTAACTTATATTTTGATGACAAGGTTTTCGGTCCACTGAACCTCAAATTTATATTAGGGCCATAATGTTGCCGAGGATGAACTTCTTGCCTCATAAACATTGTGCAACAGAGTTAACAAATTCTTTGTCCAGTAGGATGAATTCCACGTTTTCATGAAGTTGTGCTCACCACAAAAGGCGTCCGCTAGGTGAAGCTAATGGACCGCTAAATTGCTTATGCAAATTTTCAAGGTGTGAGAACCTTCCCATCCCTAAAAAAAAAATGTCCTGACCCATAGGCTACATTTTCACCCATCAGCCTCTCAATCCTCTATTTTCTTCTTCAAATATTTTATGTCAAAACTAACACCAATCAACAGGAATGAAATCAAACCAGGTGGGAAAAGGACCAACATCCAGGCACAGAATCAAACATTTGGCAAAAATCTCTGCACAAACATTAGTAGAACTTGCCCTGTTACTTTTGTCGGCTGCAAGAGAAGATTCAAATTTCTACACAATATCTGATAGATAACACTCAACAGATATTATCATGTGAAAATGAAGCTGGCATTGACAATGATTAGTGATTTAAAATCAATAGAACACCTAGAGGGCCAACGAGAGCTCCAGGCCCTATGTTGGCTTCAAGCAAGGAAATAAGCAAAACAGAATTAGATCAGCAACTTGCAATGTTCTTCATAAGAAGTAGCTAATAATTTTATTCGGACACACACCATCCTAACCTAGAATAGTGACCCATCATTGAATTCATGGAACCCAACACGCAAAAGATAATACGCTAGAAGCAAATGCCATAATGATCAAATTGCAGATCTATCCTCCCCATCAGATAAAACTTATACTGACATGGTCAGGCTTAAGCATTTACATACAACTAAAGGCACCAAAATCTCAAGCCATTTTGTGGAACAACCTCTTCAAATTAGAGGATACAAAAGCAATGAGATGAAACAGTACATTAAATCCTAAATAAAGTCAATTACAACTTCAGAATATAAGCCCCTATGATAATGTGAAGCAACTGACAAATATTGATGACAATGAGGTTCACTTAGTTGCCCGCCCAATAAAGAAAAGCTCATATACAGAAGCATCAGTAGCAGAAAGCTAGACTTGACCAAAGCAGCAAATAGATGACCTAATTGTAGAACCTGAATTCAAGACTTCAGCTAGAGCAATAGAATCAGTAAAACTCCACAAATTACCAATTATAAAAATTATCACAAATGAAACTAACTAAACAAAGCAATATAGGTTTTTTCTAAATCCTTGACCACTAAAATTGCTATTAATTTACTGATAATTTCAATCTGAATCAGCAAAATCACTTGATTTTGATATTTTTTGATTAAGGTCACTAGTCACTATTGCTAGTTTCAATTCCACAAATTACTCTATGACTACCTACATATAATATAAGTGAACCTCAAACTCAATTAAAATGAATAAATTGGTAGAACAAAAAATCATGCAAATTAATAGAAACATAAAAAGGACTAGTACAAACACAAACCGTTTGCCAAAGTAGTAGATGAGATGATTTAGCTTAAGAACTTGTACAGTCTACCCAACATCCAGTATCATTGATAAAGACACAAATTTATGAACCTATACTTTGTAAATCCAATGTCCGAAATCATAGTGCATCAAGAAAACAAAAAACAGACGACACATAGTGGATTATGTTTACCCTCCTATAACAGTCAAAATGAACATGGAGACCCGATTATTGCAGCAATGATCAAGTTACTACCTCGAATTGTCCAGATTTCTTGGCGCACCATCTCCTTCAATCATCTTCAATTGCCTACCTAAACAAGTTACAATTCGAATTCATCTTCCAGCTTCAATTGCTCTGCTGCAGCTTCCTCTTCCTCGTCGTCAATGACAAAATATGGATTATGAGCCTCAGGCCTAAACTTGTACCCAGTAAACACGTAAAAAGCCAATGTAGCCAACTCTCCAGCTACCACACTAGTCCACAAGAACCTATATGAAGTAATAGTCTCCAAAGCGTAGACGACCACCCGGGTAAAGTAGATATAGCAAATCACAACAATATAATACTGTCTAAAAAGAGTCAACTTCATCAAATTTACAGCAGCCTTTCCATCAGTGCGTGCAGCCTCACGCAAGTTCTTTATAGACCAAACAATAGGGAACAGAACAGCACAGCAACAAATAACATCAACCAGCAAAAACACCTGCTTCCATGTAATCCAATCCTGTCCATAAGGTCCCGTTTCATCAATAACAACCTGAGCCATGTTAGCAATAACTTGTAAAGGAATCACAATCATCAAAACCTTCTTTTCCTTATCTTGCAAATACGGCTTCAAAAACGACCACCCAGTTCCAATCAACACAATCAAAGTAAACAAAGCAATCCCTTTAAAAAAGCTGAAAATATAAAACAACACATCCCATCCATGGGCGCTGCCAGTTCGCTTTATGTAAGACTTATCCTCTGCTTCAAACAGCAAATTCAACGCCTTCATTATAGTAACCGCAAGCATAAAGAAATGAATCCTAAAAACGGTAAGTCGTTTCTTATACAGAACAGAAATCCACAGCCCTGCCAGACCGAAATAAACGATGGAAAACAAGAAATAAACCCGAGGCAAAATCGTCTTTCCGGCGGAAAGATAATCGCGATTACCGTTGCGTTCGATATTGTACATCGCCGATCGTACATCCATCGATACCTTGATGGAATTCAAACAATTAGCGAAAACAAGAGTGTGCTGATCAGCGTCGTTCTCGGGAAAAACCACAGAGAAATTATTCAGGCCGTTGAGCTTGTTAAAAGTGTAGACATGCTTTATGAGGTCAGACTGAAGAGCACAGCCGATCTCGCTGTCTTCCAGCTGTTGAATAACGTGAAGCCAAGAGTCTCGAGTACATAGGAAGAATCCGACCCGAGAGTAGTCAAGATCCGGGTTTTGATTAGACAGTTTGATGCCTGAAACGTTGAGCTCGAGTTGACCTTTGTGAGTGAAACCGAAGTCGTCGAAAGGAATAATCAGACGATCATCGTTGCGAATTTCAAAGGATCGGATCTCAGCGAAAGAAACATAAAATAAAAGCGACAGAGAGATAGATAAGATGACCAGAAAGCGAGCCATCGAACCGATCGTATCTGATCTGAGTCTGGGAGGTGAAAACCCGAATTCTCAGATCTATGAGGTGGTGGTTGGCTTTCTGTTTGTGACTTGTTTGAGTGGTTGTTCTATTTTATGAATTGCAGAGATGTTAACAGCACACCCAATGGAAAGGAAAGGGTCGGTCGTCGGGTTTTATTAAATTGGACGGAGACGACGATGTCGGTCGTGAGATTTTATCAGGGGCAGGGGAACGGAATTTTGAGGAATAAGTTTACCAAACAGATTTTTTTAAAGGGTGAATTACTATTTGACCCTAGTTTATTTGCTTAGAGGACACAAGGTCAACCTACCCTTTAAATTTTTCTTACGCTTTGTTTGGACGGGGGTTAGGCGTGGGGAAGTAAGGGGAAGGAAGGTGAGAATGCTTTGAACTGGTTGTTTGGAAAGAAGAAATGGAAGGTTAAGGAATGGCAGGGATGGGGACGCTGTAACCTTTCGTACAGGTTTTTTTGCGTTTTTCTTATACCCCGATTTATGGTGTAAGGAAGGTGAGGGAAGGTTTTAGTTTTTTTCTTCCAAAATTATCCTTGTTTATAAATTAAAATTCTAAACTTACCCTCACCTTCTTAAAACCTAATTTTTATTTTTATTTAAATTAAATAAAATAAATATTACTGAAAATAAATTAAATAGTATTATTATTATTATTATTTAAGTTTAATAAAATAAATATTATTTAACATAACTGGGGGTATTTATATCTTTTATATACATAACTCATTCATATAACTCTTACATTACTTCACTTCTTCCCAAACAACAGTTAAATAATATATCTTCCCCTCCCTTACCTTTCTCATCCTTACCCTTCCTTACTAAACCATGGCCTCACCCCATCCAAACAGAGTGTTAGTAGTTCAAATAGACTGAATTTATTTTTCAGCAAACAGACTCAATACTTCTATTTAAAGGCAAATCAACCTAAAATTTAACCAAATGGGATGTTGTGATGCACATCCTGAACAAAGAAAGAAAAAGAAATATTTAACATATCACTAGAAAAAATCTCTCTCTCATTATCTCTTTCGTTTTCAACACATAATCTACTGTTATTGTAAATAACAGAGAGGTTTTTTTGGCTAAAAAATCATTCTTTATCCTTTTATTTTAGCTATATTCTATTGCTAAATAACTTCGATTCAAGATGTTTATCTTGAATTTTAGGTGCTTGTTTAGTTTTTAGCTAATATATTCTAGATCTACCGATCTAGATGAAAGTCATATTTTGGTGTTTTGATAGCTTGTAATCTGATAGCTCTCGTGGTTCTTCTAGACCTGATTTAATTTCTGCTTGGATGGTGGTTATTCTACACATGATCTCTCGTGTTATCCTCTGCAAATATGAAGTTCAAGATGAATTTCACCAAAAGGAAATCGTGTGCTCTCATCATTTGAAGCTCAAGTGCACTCATCCTCTGGAGCTCTTCAAAATGGATTTACCATGTTTGTATTTATGTTTATACGAGTAATTTATTAAGTTAAATTACTTGTAGCCCTTTGGTGTAAATCATCTTTCTTTAATCAACGAAATGCAATCTTATCATTCGAAAAAAAAAAGTAAAAGAAATATTTCATTAATGAAGAATTCTTATGTTCCAAACAAATATTTTATTTCTACATAAAAGAATAAACTAAAAACTAGATTTTCCCGTCTTCTTTAATTTCACTTGCCATCGCCATTACAATAACAAAAATATCAACATAACAAGAAGTAACAACAAATAGTAAAACCTGTAATGAATCACAACATCCATGAGAGTAATAGTAACAATAACAACAAATCACAAAAGTATATGATGATTTAAATTAATAAAAAAATATGCACATCTTGTCCTCTTATTCCTCTTCTTTTTCTCTGAAAGCAACTAGTTTCAGTCTTTTCAGTTTCTCTCAAAATATTAACAAGAAATATTTAAATTCAACTTCAAATTTCTCCTTCAAAATCCCAACTTCTTCACAATTAAGAAGCAGAGAATTTCTTATTAAATAAATAAAAAGAAAAGATTCTTTTGAGAGTCTGCTTGTAGTTCATCGGTCGACAATTGAGTTTTTTGGCGTAGATTCTCATCGGAGTAGGAATACATAAAACCTACCATGTGCTAGCCTTGCCGGAGATGGAGATTCATGTGTTTTAAAATTTGCAGGAAATCAAAAGGAAAATTTTGCTTCAGTTGTCATTCCTTGATTGTTAACCCTCACGCTCTTGCCATTCCTTGATCTACCACCAAAATGGCTTTGATTTATTACAAATTAAAGCAATTCAAACCAATAGGAAGAAAAAGGTGATGATGAGGTTGCGGTAGTTATGGAGTCAAATTAGTGATGATGGTGTTGCGCTGGCTATGAAATTGCAGTGATAATAAAAGGAAAAATAGTGGTGACGATAGAGTTGTAGTGGTTATAAATCACAGTGGTGATGAGAGTTTGATGGAAGTGATGGAGAGCAGCTACGATGATTCGATGGAGAGCGGTGGTGGTGGTTAGAGGGTGAGCGACAATGGTGATTAAAGAGCAATGAAGATTGGTGATTTGAAGACTTACAACATTTTTTCTGGAAAAAAATTAAAGTTAAAAGTTAGGGAATAAAATAAGAAAATTTAATATTATTTTAATTTACTTTTTCAGCGTGAAAGGCATGCGCTTAATTTAAGCCTAAATTGTGTTGAGAAGTATTAGGTCTATTTGCTAAAAAAATATAAATTCAGCCTATTTGAACTACTAACACAAGTTTAAGGGGCAGGTTAATCTTTTGTCCGTTTGCTATATTATACTATTTGGTATGCCATTTAAAATTTTTATTATCTTCCTTTCTATTTCATAAAATTAGACTATTTATCCCTTCTATCAAATTTTTCATCACAATTAACATTGACTAAGATGATAATTATCAAGTAAATATTACTTGGCCCCTTTATTTGAATATACTATACTATTTGTCCTCTTTATTTGAATATATTATATTATCCTTAAAGTTTACAAAATATATTTTATTATTAAATTAATTATTTAACAAAAATTATTTTAAATTAAATTATCATTATTTGACTATAAAAATGATAATTTTATTGAAAATATTTTAGTATAAAAATAAAATAACAAATTTAATTTTTAATCTAATCAAATAACAATTAACTACTCCCAATCTTAAAATATCTTTACTTAAATATTAACTTAAAATATTTATATTACATATAAATAAACTATGTAAATTCTCTTTTTAACTTCACAATTTAATTTTTATTTGAATTTTTAGTTTAGATTATTAAGTAAATAAATTATATTTATGAATAAAATTAATAAATTTAAATAATTTAATTCACATATCCAACAATTAAAACTAAAAATTCAAATAAAGAATCAAAATTAAAAAAGAGTTGATTTGATTAAATTTTATTACTGCAATATAAATATTTTATGTTATTATTTAAGTAGATATATTTTAAAATTAAGACTAATTAATTGGTATTTAATTGAAATTTTAATTATATAAAATTAAATTTAAGTATTTTATATTTTTATGCAAAAGATATAATTATCATTTTATAGCTAAATTCTAAGAAAATTAGTTTAATAAAAAAAATTTCTAAATATTAGGGGCTAATAGTATAATATATTCAAGTAAAGAAAGAAAATAATATTTATTTAATAATTATCATGTCAATTAACAGTAGTTGTGACAAAACATTTAACAGAAGAGATAAATAGTGTAATTTTACGAAATAGAAGGAGAACAATTATAAATTTTAACTTTTAATGATTAAATAGTATAGTATAACTAGGGCTCAAGGCATAGGACATTAAGGCCTACGCCTAGGGCCCCAAAAAATACCTCACAAATGGGGTTCTATCTATATATAATTTTAAATTAGTATTTTTATAAATTTTATTCAAAAGTATGTTAAAATAATTTTTTAATTTATTATATTTTATAAAAAATTAATCTTTTTTTTGTAAAATAAATTTTAGTTCACAAATAATTATTATTAAATATATAAAAATTATTTAATGGTGATAAAAGAAAAATATAAATGAAGTAATAAAGTAATAATTTTAATAGAAAATGTGTTTTTAACATAATTTTATTAATTATATTTATTAATTTAAAGAAAAAATTGGTGCATTTTAGGGATACTTTGATTTTTACAAAGTAAAATGTACTTTATTAATAACCACCATTGGATGAGAAAATACACCCTCATCCAATGGTGACTAAAACAAAGTAAAATGAAAGTAAATAAAAATCAAAGTAACCCTAGAATTTTCCAAGTTCTTAATTAAGTTTGTAAAATATAAATATTATATATTTAAATATTTTTTTAGTTGTATCTCCTTGTTTTTCAATTTTTTAGACAAATTATTTGTTAGATATTTTTTTAACTTTCAATTTTCCTATCTTTTGATTTTCAATAAAAAAAGTTTTACAAAAATGTATTAATGTTAATACTAAATTAATTTCTAATTTGTTTGATTTTAACATTGTTTAATTTTAAAGATAATTACTATTTAAAAATAACTAAATTAATGATTTGATATCTTATAAAAAAAAAAAATTACCTAGGGCCTGAGTAATCTTAAGCCGCCCTGAGTATAACAAACTATGAGGGCGTATAGTAATTTACTTTTTTTTTTTTTTAAAAGAGAATTTGGCCAGAGATTACGAGATTGGGCGAGAGTTTATCATATATATTTACGGATATGCCCTCCTTTTCTGCATTTGTTATATTTATGGTCATAATAATAATATTGGCATTTAGGTTAGTGCTAGTTCGTGCGGATCGAGTTTAGAGATATATATTAATAGGTAATTTACAAATTAAGGATTTTTTTTTTTTTAACAAACAAATTAAGGATCTACAACAGCTTTTTGTATAGGTTGACATGACAACTTACTACTTGCACTTTTTTTTTCTTAATTTATATAATTGAAGGTGAATTAATCCTAGTTAAATCCTTAGAAGGGCAATTTAAAGTGGTTTAATTAATACTTTCATTTATAAATATTAAATGATTATTTTTCCTTAAGAGCATTTTGAGGCGTAAAATTTGAATATTATCATAATCGATTTATAAAATTTGTTTTAATTTAATTAAAAAAAGGAGACTGCCCACTATTTTATGGTTCATGAATATTTAGAATATATATCTTTCTATTAATTAAAAAATAAAATGGCAATTAAAATTATGATTTAATTGATATTGCTAAATTTTTATTGTGATAAAAAAATAACTGCTTTATTAAATAGTCTACATGGTATTGAGATTTTAACGATGTGAAAAAAGAAAAAGGTATTGAGATTTTAATGATGTGAAAAAATAAAATAATGGGGGCATACCGCGGGGGAATAAATTCAAGAGGATTGTGGATCAAGCAAAGGTGATAACATCTTCCAAAAAATAACACTAGAAGCAATCGAGAAAGAGTGGTTTTTTTTTTTTCTGCGTGGAAAAGTTGCTCCAGAAGTTTATTCATAACAAAGGTTGCCCCCCAAGCCCTTGGCCTTGTGGCAAGGGTGTGTTGGTGGTGGTTGAAGATTGACGGTTCAATTCCCCTCTTCCCTCTCCAACCTCCCACAAATCCCTTTGGTCAAAAAAGGAAAACAAAGGTTTACATATTTACGTTGTTTCTTGGTTGGTACTCTCACCCTGCAAGTGGGTATTTTCAAAAAATTGTGATTCCATGTAGCGTGTCTAGTTGAAGCAACCAACCCCCTAAAAACATACATGATACATGGTTACATATGGATGAATTTTTTTGGACCAAAATAACAATATGGGTAGTTTCTTTCCACCAAAACAACAACATTGGTAGTTGTTTTTTTTCAAATATGTTTTTTTTTTTTTTTTTTTTTTGCAATATGTTGCATCATAATTGGTTTGTATGTTGACATGGAATCATGGTTGTATACTATAATTTTTCATATTTGCAATAGTAAATCATAGTAAACTTCCAAATCTTGATTAAGTTTGCAGTGCCAATAGATTTGGCTTCCGTACAAAACGTTTAGCATACGCTAAGTTGCAGCAAACTCCTAAAAGTTGGAATTAGGTGTATTTATCATCTACTGTAGATATTGCAAGTGGGAGTATGTTTCTGACATTCCATCCTCAACAAATAGATAGTTCCTGTGCTTTTTAGTTTTTGGCTGAGAAGAAAGCAAGTGCACCCACAAAGGGAGCATTAATATAAGTAGCAGGCTCGGATTGCTGGTAGTTATTTCGATCATCTGCAAAATTATCCCTATTATCAGGACCACCAACTATGGCTCCAACAAGGACATTTGTATTGGGTGAAGAAGAGGAAAGGTATTGGAACCCATCGTTGCAGGGAATGCGACCTGGGTGTGCTTGTATAGATGGTACAGAAGATCCTCTGTGGTGAACATGTTGTGGATACTTGTTTCCAAATCCCACCATATACGACATTTTTGCTGGATTATCACCTAATATGTAGTCCACCTGTTTTTTAGCCTGTGATATCAGTGATGCTGCTGTTACTGTTGAACTCCCGCATCTCACAACTTCTCCATTTTTGCTTAGATAATTTGCATATGTTAAGAGAAGGAAAGATGTTGAAGTTACATACTGCAGATTGCTCTCGCTGGCTTTATACAGAAGGCCCCCTGCAGTGTATAAAATACAATGTCATTAGTTTGCTAACAATTGACATATCTCCATTAGTTGGGCTTCACCCCTGTTAACGACTCGAAAATGGTTTAGCCGAAGCTCATTTCTTTATGAGCAAATTGCGTACCAGGTGTATATTGGGCTTGGAAACTTGAGGTTCCTGGAATTAGAGAGCATATGTAGTTATCTGAATGGGCTTTAAATAACTGAAATTCTTCTGTTTGTTTCTCCAAGAATCCCTGTTCAAAATTCCAGTAGAGCTAAAAGGTTTATTTGACTTCTTAAGGAAAATTCAGGTAAATCAGGACTTTTCAGGTAATGGACTATCACCTTGGAAAGAAGAATCTTAGTACCAGCTCGCTTGTCATCCCAGCTAAAGGAGTAGTCATCATTATCGGCACCCATAGTATGACCATTTGACTGTATGTAAGCCAAGTATGAGTTGTTCTGCGTGGCTCTATGAATCCATGATGCGCCCCACAGAAGCTCATCCTGAATACAAGAACGAACGGTCAAGAAAAAAATACGGTGATTGAGATCATAAAACTAAGAAGAAAACGACCCATCCTGTAACCTGGTATCCTGAGTAAGAGCAGTAAAATGGGCAGACCACGGAATTGAGAGAATCACTGTAAGAACCTCTGTATCTATCAGCAAAATCGAATACCTGCAGGATCACAATATAAGCTTTAATGGATTTGGAGGTGGAGAAAGAAAAGAATTATCAAGTAATTGATCAATGTAGTTTCTGCGAATGCATACTTTCATTGCCGTATCAAGCAATTTGGAAGAATAAGAAGGGTCGGAATCTTTGAAAACAATTGAAGCAGCAGCCAATGCAGCAGCTGTCTCAGCAGCAACATCGGATCCGGGGTTTTGAGTGGTTACTTTGTACACATTGCGTGGTGTATCCATGTCTTCAGGCCTTTCCCAGCACTTATGATCCGCGTTTGCATCTCCAACCTGCATCATTCCATGCACACTTTAGTTCTAGTTTTCTCTCAGATTACTGGATGATTCAAAAACTGTAATGGCTGAATATTCTTGCCATGTTCTGCAGCCTTTATTTGT
Source organism: Mallotus japonicus (assembly GCA_949634005.1). Lineage (NCBI taxonomy): Eukaryota > Viridiplantae > Streptophyta > Magnoliopsida > Malpighiales > Euphorbiaceae > Mallotus > Mallotus japonicus. The sequence goes on from CATIWK010250793.1 coordinate 22,293, forward strand.
TAATTGTTCCAAATATTCTTGTAAACAAAATTTTTCAAACAAATTGTTTTTTCTTTTATATGATGTCCAGATGTTCTTAATGGTAATCAATGTATGCACAAAATATACAGATAGCCTTTTGTTACTAAAGCAGTTATATGCTCACTTGAACATATAGAGTGCCAGGAGTGGCAGTGGCTGCTTTTAGAAGGTAATCAGTGCTCCAGCGGATAGCAGCTTTGGCATTCTCGAGCTGGCTCTGCATTGAGTTGCCAAATTCAATGACACTCCATGCCAATAAAGTAGTAGTGAAAGCCATTGGAAGCCCGAATTTGACATTGTCTCCTGCATCATAATACCCACCAACTAGGTTCACCTGAAATACATGCCAAAAATCGAACCATAATTATTTATCAATATCTTCATTCTATAACTATAAACATGAAAAAAGTTTATGGTATAGTTTGAAATACATGATAACTGGAGCCATCAGACAAACCAGAGTTGCCTCTCCATTTTAGCCTCTGATTAGGAGGCAATGTACCTGACCGCTGACCCTCAAAAAAGAGAATAGATTTTTCAAGAGCATCATTATAATCTTGAGAAGTGAAGGCAGAACAAGACAGGCAAAGAGAACAAAGAATTAAGACAAGAATCTGAAACATCGGTGAAAAATTAGCACCACAAGCCATTCTTTTTTTTTTTTTTTTTTTTTTTTGCTCTTAATTAATAGTATCCAAGTCCTAACTAAAACTTGTAGCAGAAGGCTTTATCGCTTTTGGGCAGCCTGAATTGTGGTGAGAAAGGATTGCAATTTATAGGCAAGGATATGCAAGAAATTGGGGAGTTTGTTGGTCGTTAACGGTGAGAAAGGAGGCTAAAAATTCATGCAGCTCACGGGATCAACTGCGCAAATTTGGACGTTTTGCAGTAGGGACAAACAACATTCAAGACAACGCTACTTTATCCAAAATTGTAAGATATGGCAAAGCTGAAAGTCATTGTTGGCCACAGAAAACGACACAACAAAAGAGTTATTTAGCCATGTATTAAACTGGATGATTCTCATGTTGGAATATGATTCAAATTGACAGCCGTAGTATCAGGTGTTACTGGCTAGATAGTAACATAATTTTTTATGTTAGTTCCTGATTTTTCGGTTTATGTTAGTTTCAATAGTTTCTGCTTTCTTTGAGTTGGTTTGTTTCATGTAATGCCTATTTGAAGGCAAGTTAAATTAGTTAATAAACATCCAATTTTCAGCTCATAAGAAGTTTCTTTTTACCCTTTTCCATAATCAGTTCTCTGCTATCTTTTTACTCTAGTTTTTCTATTCTCTAACCAACATCTGGTGTATTAAAAAAAAATTACAAGTTTCCAATAGTCAGAGTTCATTGGACTCTGAATACTGCTGATTTAGAAAAAAAAAAAAATAGCAGTTAACATCAGCTGGAGAGATAAAAGGGTCGCTGTTAAACCATGCCAAAGTCTTAAAAGCTGCATGAATTGAGGAAATTAAAAAGATTAAAAAAAAGTTATCGGTTGGGCACATTCTTTAAGTTCGGTCTTTGGATACCGTAATTAATGGCAGAGCATGGAGTATGGTCTTTACGGAGAGCTTGGTTTTTAGCGATGAAGTCACGGATACGTAGAGAGCTAAAATTGGATCACATGAGAGTCAAAAAAGAAGTTTTAATCAGGTAGTAGGAGGAGGCCATAGTCACCTCTTGCATGAACAGTTTAATTAGTTTTTTTTTTTTTTGAACATGAACAGTTTAATTAGTTAATAAAGAGTCTTTTTCAACCGTAATTCCATTTATAAGTCATCATGTGAGATTCTAGTATCACATGCTTAGTCAAGAATTGTGGGATTTTTTTGGGCGGGAATCACCATTTTCTTTGCACTACTGCTGCCTTGATTATTGGAATTTTAATCTCTGTTAGGTTAGGTTTATCATGTCTTTGACCATTGGCCGCACTAAAATTGGAGTTATGGTCGTCTTTTTGGAACTAAAATAGTGTTCTTGCTTGTGAACAGTTATCTTTACATAAAGGATCATTCGTGCGTAACTTTTCTCGACCTAAACCTGAAACTGTATGTTTCTTTCAAGAAAAATCTGAACGCTAATTCACACGTAAGATGGAATAAAAAGATGAAAAGGGGACTGAAGGTGTGGCGGTTGAAACAGAGGTGGTTAATTAACAAGATCTGCCGTTTGGCA